>PITA01003582.1:0-112879 GCA_004023965.1 Spilogale gracilis
TGGTTTTGATTTGAATTTCCCTGATAGCTAGTGACGCTGAACATTTTTTCATGTGTCTGTTGGCCGTTTGTATATCTTCTACGGAGAAGTGCCTCTTCATGTCTCTTGCCCATTTTTTGATGTGTTCATCTTCTTTTTGGGTGTTGAGTTTGAGTAGTTCTTTATAGATCTTGGATACCAGCCCTTTGTCTGTAGTGTCTTTTGCAAATATATTCTCCCATTCTGTGGGTTGCCTCTTTGTTTTGTTGATTGTTTCCTTTGCTGTACAGAAGCTTTTTATTTTGATGTTTTTCTATTCAACATTTCATCTTCCTTACCCACCATAAGTTCCATAAGGAAAGACTTGGTTTTACTGATCTTTGTATAGGGTCCAATACAGTGCCTGACACATATTAGAAGCCAAATACATACCCATTAAATGAATAAATTAACCAGTGAGGCTCCATATTCTTATAACCACAAAATTCCAGAACTGTGCTCAAGGAGGCAGAAAGCAAGGAGGAAAAATACAGCTCATGTATATATACCATCTTAGGTTAACATATGTATAGTTGACTTATATAATTACCTCCACAAGGTAATTACCCAGCAATGATACCCTTTCCTGGATCTCTGGATGGCTGATGTGACACTTTGCCCTTCTGTAATCCTCTCTTTCTTTTACCTTTGAGATTCAGTTTGAGGGACAAATGACTTAACCCATACTGAGGGTTCATATTTCTTAGAAATATGTGTTCACTTGTCCATATAAACTAAGCTTGTATCTATTGAAAGCCTACTGCGCTGGTCTGGTGATGCAAGATTCCTGCCCTCAAGGAGTTATAGCTTAAGCAGGAAACTAAGCTCTCAGCTGAATGAAAGGAGCAGTTAGCGCAAAGAAACAGCACTATAGAACAGGAAAGTGCCTGACACCCAGAGTCTGCATTCCTAAATCTAAGTCTCAGCTCCTACCTAACAGTACAGAACAAGTGACCAGCATTTACCTTTTTATCTGTGACTTCCTCACTTGCAAAATGTGAATAAGACAATACTGAAAGATAAAATTTCAATTACAGTAATTCTGACATAAATTTAATTGATATAAAACTGCATACAGCAACAGCTATCATTTACTGCACATATACATGCAAGATAGTATAAAGTTTATATTCTCAATTTTCTTTCTTACAATAGTCCACTGTAGCATTATAATCTCTGTGGCAAAGATGAAGAAATAGTGACTCAGAAAGGTTAAGTATTTTATCCAATATCACACAGCTGGTGAGTAGCAGAACCAGGATTTAAGCCCAGATTTGTATCACCCAAAGACCAGGGCTTCTACCCATTAGACTACACTGCCAAATTTTAAACTCATAAAAATGCAATTTATATATTCAATTGTTCTTATTAAAGCACTGTGATGAAGTTGAGCCCATACTCTCAGTAAAATTACCATTTTGAAAGTTAACAATTAACCAAATTTTTCCATCTGTAAAATGAATGAGTTGGACCACATTAAACAAGACACTGTATTATCAAGCACTCTGTACAGTCCATAATACAGAGTAAGTATTCAGAAGTGCTAGCTATCATTACTGTTATTAGACTAAATTCCTTTAACCATCAATTTTCTATAATTCTGAGACATTTCTTCCATTTTGTCTAAGGGCTAGGGATTAAGACAGGAGAAACAAACCTAGAAGCTGGGCATTTATCTATAGAGATGGTGAAGAGAGAGGTAGCATTTTGGGACTCTAAGGAACTGGTGTGCAGATGAGCAACCACAAGTATCTGGGAAACTGTTTTCATTCTGTAGGTGCTAAGGATCTGCTCCCAACTCTTTTAAGTAGCCCAGACTCATAATTTATTCTACAGCTAATTAAGAGCACAAATATGCTCTTGCTTCCCCCTGTGGATTCAATAGTTTAGGAAGGGTAATTGCACATTCCATTTACCTCTTGGGGAGAAGCCTATGTACTGGTGAGACTACCGTACTGCAAGAGCACCACAGTACTTTGAAAAATACCAGCTTCAAAATTCTCATTCACTGAAAACTGATGGCCACCACTATCCTTCCTGTTTAATGGGAGAAACCCATGGGCTACAATAAATCAAAGAGAGGTAAATAAGTACTGCTGTCTACTAGGACAGCCAGATAGACAAGAAATGAAGAATCCAGAGCATAAGGCAAGACTTACGCTTTATGATCAAAACCTAGAGCATAATGAAAGTTAAGGTATAGTGACAAGGTATAATGAAAGTTAAAGCTATTCAGGAGGAGTCAGAATAGACCAGAGCTGAAACATCACTCCGGGCTTTTTTTCAAACACAAGCCTAGTTAAGCCTCAGATTAACTCCAGTCTACCGATGAGGAAACTGAGCTTCAGAGGATTCAGTTGACTTGTCAGAGGTTACAAAATTAATAAGAGAATCAAAAGAAGGGAGATAGATAATTAAACATAGACAACTATTGTATCAGATTTTAAAAAGATTTTAAAAAGTAATATAGGAGAATAATCAGGCGAGAAGTTACGGTAACTTTAGCTAGATGGGGTATCTATTCATTACAAATTTAGCAGCCTACAACAACACATATCTATTTTCTCAGTTTTGTGGACTGGGTACCTGGGTATAGGGTCCTCTTCTTAGGTTCTTCTGATGCAGCAATCAACTTGTCATCTGGAGAGTATTCTCATCTAAATTTGACTAGGGGATAATCCACATCCAAACTCAGTCAGGTTGTTGGTGGAATTAACTTTCTTGCCACTGTTGTACCGAGAGTCAGGCTTCTTCTTGGCCACTGCAAGGGAAACACCGTAAGTTTCTTACCACATAGACTTTCCCAACATGGCTGCTTGTTTCATCAAGTTAATAAGGAAATTCTTAAGCAAGACAGATTCTAACATAATGTGACATAATTCTATGAGTCATATTTCATTACCTTTGCCATATTCGATTTGTTAGGTCCATCAGTAATCAGAGAAGGGGTTTATACAAAGGTGTGAACACTAACAGGCAGGAATCATGGATGCCATCTTAGTCTTAAAGATTCTAACCAGTAATTTTCTATAGCCTTAATCTAAGCAAAATGTACTAGCTTAAGCAGAGTTCTACCATGCATGCATGAAACTGACACATCTGAGAAAAGAGAATTCTGTTATTTGTTAGCTCCATACACAACTAAACCACTAAAGAGAGTTCTTTGATACATTCATTTTATTCATGCATTTTTCATCTTCTTGTAGGCTACATTGAGATTAGGAAAAGCATCCTGAAGGATGTTCTGTGGTTATACTAACACCATGGCCACCTTTTACTTTTGCTCTTGTAGATTTTGCTGATTTCACCATTTCAATCAAAGAAAATACCAGTTCCACAGTGCTAGTCTTCCTCTAGAATCATACTGCAAAATCAATTTCTAAACTTTAATTTCCAAATCATCTTAGAATTTTTACATACCAACCAATGTATTTAGATTATTGTAGCCTATAACAATCTGAGCATAACAGCTGTTTCATTTTTTAATCTCAGCATAAGTCGAATTTATGTGGTAACATACCAGCTTCTGAGATGAGATGACAACTCTGAATAACTGAAGCTCACAAGGTCATGTACACCACTGCAGTGAGGGACTCCCTAGGCTAATATCTACTATTCTGTTATCACCTTCAGATAATTCAGTAATTATTGTAAAGGTATGCCAAAGAACCTTGAATCTCCAAGGAAAGATTTTATTCCAATAAATACATTCTAAAGAATATTTCTTAGACAAAAATAGATTTAAAAGGGAATCTGGGCTTTTAAAAATATCACTGCATCGATGTTCTTCAAATTTCCTAAGCACAGAAATAATCTTTTACTAGAACAAAATGGTAAAAATGCTGAGAATTTAAAGGAAAAAGCCCAAGATATGAGATTAGATCAGCTTTGAGATCTATCCCCAAATTTTCTGAACTTGCTCAGTTTCTTCTCTTGTAATTTTTGGGTAATACCCTCCATCGGATTTTTATGAGAAATTATGAGATCTTTATAAGTTAATTATAAATTATAAATATAAATTAACAAATATAACAAATAAATACAATAAAATAATAACAAATAGAGCAATAACAAATATAAAGTATGTGAGATTTTGACTGGTACCACCTAAAATTTTTTAAAGACATAATTAGATGGGTGCTTGGGTGGCTCAGTCGTTAAGCATCTGCCTTCTGCTCAGGTCATGATCCCAGAGTCCCAGGATCGAGCCCCACAACGTGCTCCCTGCTAGGTGGGAAGCCTGCTTCTCACTCTCTCACTCCCTCTGCTTGTGTTCCCTCTCTAGCTGTGTTTCTCTCTGTCAAAGGGTTAAATAAAATCTTTAAAACAAAAACATAGAGCTCTTCATAGCTTAAAGCTGAATAGGAAGACCTGCACCTGCTCATAGATTTTTTTTCCTATTCAACTGCCTATTATCCTCAACTCCGTCAATTTCTCTAACTTTCATACCTGGCCTAGCTACATGTATGACTAGATTCCTTTCTCCCACCTTTCAGGATTGTTGATTAGCCTTCATATCACCACTCACCCTTCTCTTTACCTCACACTCTAAATACACCTGAGGAAAGTTTTTCTTACAGGGCCTGTCATACTCACTTGGAAAGCTCTCTGCTGCCCCCATCAGTCGTTGCGAGACAATGCACACAAAGTCCAAAGAAAATGCACTCGCTCCCAATAAACCAGGAAAAGTGGGTTTGTGTTGCATTCCAGCAGAAGGAAAATTAATCTGAACCTCACAGTGGCAAAAATAAAGAAAAACTATTATGTTTATAAACTTTTATGAATCAACTGGCCTTATCCTTGTAAAGTAGGTTTTTAAGGTGGTAGTAGGGAGTGGCAGAAAGACTCCTAATTCAAGTAAACCCTATAATTAGAAACCTATGAGAGCCTACTGATGAATTCCAAGAACGTATTTTAAAATGGCCTTGTGTCTTAGGCCTTATAGGCTGCTTAACAAAATGTCATACACTGGGTGGCTTAAACAACAAACGTTTATTTCTCATGGCTCTGGAGGCTGGAAAGTCCAAGATCAAGGTGTCAGCAGATTCGACATCTAGGGAGAGCCTGCTTCCTGGTAGTGGAAGAGACAAAGGATCCCTCTGGGGTCTCTTTTATAATTAGTTCCATTCAAGAGGGCTCCATCCTTATGACCTAAGGCCTTCCAAAGGCCTGACCTCCAAATACCACCACATTGGGGATTAGGTTCCAATATATGAATTTTGGGGGAAGACAAACATTCCATACTACCTTTTGACTAAGTGAGATAATGACAAGTCAAGGCAATGTGAAGCCTGTTGAATTTGTAGCTCAGACCTCTATAAACAAAAAAGACAAAAAGAAACAAGGGTTCTGAGAACCATGCAGGACAGTGATTAAGAACTTCAAAATCAGAGACTTGACTTTTATAGCCTTGATAATAGCAATATTGGACAAGATACTTAAACTCTGCAAACTGGAGTTTCCTCTAGAAAATGATAAGGAAAACAGTATCTGTTTAATTGCAAATATTAAATGTGATAATATATTGCATGGCATTCATCATAGTGCCAGGACATAGTTCAACCATTATTTTAAATGATCTTCAGGAATTCTTATCTGGTTGTTACACTGATGGGAGGGTAAGAACCACAGAAATTTATGGTTATATTGAGTAAGACCTATGAGACACTGCTATACCTAGAAGCTATAATGTCTGAGCAAAAAGCAAATAAACATGAAATGTTTCGAGGTATTACCTTACAATATTCTGTTTGAATTTTAAAGTTATTACTCATTTAAAACCTTGCTAAGGTAATGAAAAGTCCTTAGCATTACAAACAGCATGATTTTTTTATTGTGATCGTATCGGAATTTCTGGCTTCCTTATGAAGAAACTGAACCAATTTTGAGACAGATGTTTTGTGTGATCACTTATTATGTTTACATATATCCTGGTCATAAAGCAACAAAGCCAGTAAACCACTGTGAATAAACAGGATGGCAAGATTTATACAGCTAAGGCAGTGACTAAAGCCATACTAACAAAAATGTAGAAGGAACTGAGGGCGGTTAACAAGCTTTCAATGATTTTCCATCACATTTCTGTCTCTTTATACCAGATTCACTCACCTTTTCACCATATTCATACCAGATTACTTTTTCAAGTATTCAAATGGAGAGGCCACCTACACCTAGTACATACCTAGGATATTTGCAGGATTGTTTTTTTCCCCTTTATCCTGGTCTCACATTCCATATTCTTGGCTCTTCACTGCAGTCCCAGTCACTGGGCCCTTCTGTATTTCCTTCTCAAGGTTTTCCTCCCAATATTTGGGCTTTAACTTTTCTTTTCTTTTCTTTTAAGGTACCATATGGGTTTTTTTTTCATATGTTTTTTATTTACATTTTTTAAAGTAATTTCTATGCAGAATGTGAGGCTCAAATTTACAACCTCAAGATTAAGAGGCACATAGTCCACCCAGGTACCCCTGGACTTCAACTTTTCTACCTGGTTACTGACTTAATTCAAACCCCAGGGTTCCAGGCCCTGCAACGCCTACTTTCACTCAAAGCCAAACTCATTCAGACTTCCTCTTCCTTCAGAGGAACAAAGACAATAGAGTAAACTCAAGATCATATTATTAAATGTCCTGTGATAGACATGGAGAAAGAACACTGAAAGTAATCCCTATGCTATCATTATCCCTTGTACCAGGAACTTTCTAAGTTTACAACAAAGTGCACAGTGTTACTGGGAATGTATCCACATTAAAGATGAATCTCCTAACCTAGAGGAGTTTTTCATCTTTTTTGGAGAGATGAGGTATAAGCATAGAGTTTTTTAAAATGTATACAATGTTTAGTTAAAACTTTGAGGCAAATGGAAATTTCTGCTTCTGGCCAGATGTATGTTTCTGCCTTTCAAAACAATACAAAATGACAACTGATTTTTTAAAATTGTTTTTGTGACATCGGACAGTGGATGAAGGACAGAGTTCACTGAAACACAGATGATCCCTATAGTTGCTCCAGTTTATTTCCTTAAGAAAGTTCCACATCATGGTACAGGTAGGGGGAATCCATAAAGAGCATAGTGGACCCTCTAACATGAGCAGAGGTAAAAGTCTGTGAAATATGTGACTATAGGTCTTAAGACATATGTGACTATAGGTCTTAAGACATATGTGACTATAGGTCTTAAGAAATATGTGACTATAGGTCTTAAGACTAGAGAGAAAAAAGTTGCATGGAGAAAGAATTTCTAACATTTATAAAGGGATCCATCAGTTTTCAGCTGAGTAATAATCAGAAAATATATGTAAGGAAACTACTTGAAGCTGAGGAAAGTCTCTCAAAGAGAATAAAGGTGACAGTGCCCAACACTCATACAAGGCCAGGAATAGTGCCTTTTTCCACCAACCAGAATGGAAACCTCATGATTCCATGAGCTTCAGGTAGACTATGCAGAAGGGTCTTCCCTAAGTAGTGGGATATAATTCTCCTCAGACTAAGCACTGCTACAGTTCTAACATAACCTAAATGCAAATTTTTTGAAATAACTTAAATGAATTCAAGAACAAAGGACAAAAAATATTCATAAGATAAAAAAGCATACAACAACAAAGTAAAACTTATAACATATGGATTCTAATAACAAGCTGGCAGACCCCAAAAAAAGGGAGAGAGAGACGCAAAATATAACCTATTATAAGAAAAAAATAATGATCAGATAAAAATGACCCCAAATTGAAGCATGTGTTAGAATTAGAAGAAAAGGACACTAAAATAGTTATTACAGATATACAGATATAGATACAGAAATAGATATAGATATTACATTCAGAAATTTAAGTAGAGAGAAGAAAAAGATAGATATAGTTAGAACCAAATGAAAAGTAAAAATACAATGTGGGAGTTGAAAATAGACTAGATAAGATAAAGAGCAGATTAGATACTGCAGAAGAAAAGGTTAGTGAACCTGAATACATAGCAATAAAACTATCCAAAACGAAACAGTTTTTAAATGGACAATGCATCCATAAAATGAAAGACAATATCAAGCAGCCTAATATATGTATAATTGGACTCCCTGGGTTTTGGTGGTGATGGAGATGGCAGAAAAAAATGAAATAATGGCTATAATTTTTTAAAAATTTGATGAAAACATTAAACCCAAAGGTCAAGAGGCTACAAAATCTCAAGCACAGAGGTGCCCAGCTGGCTCAGCTGGTAGAGTATCTGACTCTTGATCACAAGGTCATGAGTTTGAGCCCCATACCGGGCCCAGAGCATACTTTAAAAACAACAACAACAACAACAACAAAACCTCAAGCATAATAAACCAAAGGAAATATGGGAAGATCCATCATAATCAAACTGCTCACAATCAGTGATAAAGAAAAATATATTAAAAGTAGCCAGATGGAGGAAAAAAGTCTTACTACATACAAGGAAACAATAATCATGACAGCTGGTTTCTTGGCTGGAGATAATGCAAGCAAAAAACACATGAAACAACATCTGTTGATATAGAATTCTACACCTAGTGAAAATATCTTTCAAAAAATGAAGATGAAATAAAAGACTTAAGCAGATATATAAAAACTAAAATTCATCACCATCAGAGCATTACTACAATAAATGTTAAAGGAAATTCTTCAATCAGAAAAAAAATTTATAACAAATGAAAATTAAAAGGTAGGGCACCTGGGTGGCTCAGTGGGTTAAAGCCTCTGCCTTCAGCTCAGGTCATGATCTCAGGGTCCTGGGACTGAGGCCTGCATTGGGCTCTCTGCTCGGCGGGGACCCTGATTCCTCCTCTCTCTCTGCCTGCCTCTAAGCCTACTTGTGATCTCTCTGTCAAATAAATGCATAAAATCTTTAAAAAAATAAAATAAAAGGAAAAGGCTACACAAAGGAATAAAGAACACCAAAAATGATAATAAAATGGGGGAATATACTGCTCTTTTTATTTAAAATCTCTTTTAAAAATAATTAAATGTTTAAACAAAAGTAATATTAAGATAGTGCATTGTTTAAACATCTATAAAAGTAAAATGCATGACTCTAATATCACAAAAGCTGGCAGATAAGGAAAAGGTATACTGTCAAAAAGTTCATCTAACAGTGATAAAGTGGTATAATTTTACCTAAAGATAGAAAGTGATGAGTTAAAGATGTATAATATAAAACCTAACACACCTACTGTAAGAGTTATGGATAACAAGCCAATAATATGGATAAAATAGAATTAGAAAAAAATAAGTTAGTCCAAAAGAAGGGGGAAAAAATGGAACAACAATGAGGTGAGACAAATACGATGCAAATAGAGAGATAATCAATTTAAGCAGAATCATATTAACAGTTACACTAAATTTAAATTATCTAAATACTTGAAAAAGTAGAGATTATCATACAGATTTTTTGAAAGCCACACTTCAAACTACAAGAAACATGCATTAAATATAAAGAAACAAATATACTAAAAGTAAAAATATGGACAGATATATACCATATTAACATTAACCAAAAGAAATTTGGAAATATTGGCATTATTATTAGAATATATTTCAAAGTGGGGCGCCTGAGTGGCTCAGTTGGTTGAGCGACTGCCTTCGGCTCAGGTCATGATCCCAGAGACCCGGGATCGAGCCCCACATTGGGCTCCCTGCTAGGCGGGAAGCCTGCTTCTCCCTCTCTCACTCCCCCTGCTTGTGTTCCCTCTCTGGCTATGTTTCTCTCTGTCAAATAAATAAATAAAACCTTTAAAAATTTTTTAAAAAAGAATATATTTCAAAGCAAAGATTTTCTGGAGAGATGAAGAAGATCATTTCGTAATCCTGAGTGTCAACCAAAAATCATAACATTCTTAAACATTTATGTTCCTAATAATAGACCTTAAAAATATATGAAGCAAAAATTGATAGGGCATCTAGAAGAAATTTTTAAAAATCCATAATTATACTTGGAAATTTCAACCCTCTCTTCCAAAAACTTATAGAACAGACACAAATAAGTTCGGATTTAGATTTAAATAACATTATCAGTCAACTTGACCTAATTAATATTTATAGATCACTCCACCAAAAAACAGCAAAATACATATGCAAGTGAACACTGAACATTGAGCTATATAGACCATATTCTGGACTGCAAAATAAGTTTCAATAAATATAACAGGATTCAAGCCATACAAGTATGTTCTTTAATCATAGTGTAGTGAACTTAAAAGCCAATAGAAGACCAAGAAAGATGAATGAAGAGCTCTAGAAAATCCTTAAGCATATGGAAATTTAAAAAACACATTTCTAAATATCCTATGGATCCACAAAAAAAAGAAAGAAAGAAAAGAAATCAAAGAGGATATTGGAAAAGACTGTACACTAAATGAAATGAAAACAAAATAAACATCTCAAAATTTGTGGTACAGTAACGAGTGAGAAACTTATGGCTTTAAATCCCTCTGTTACAAAAGAAGAAGGGATTCAAATCAATGACATTGGTTCCAACTGAAACATCTAGAAAAACAAGAAGTAATTAAACTCAAAATAAGTAAAAAGAAAGCAATCACAAATATAAGTGTAAAAATGAATGAAACAGAAAAAAAAAAGGAATAGGTAAATACAACAGAACCAACAGCTCATTCTTTGAGAAAATTAAACTGACAAACCTCTCCAATCAAACATATCAGGAAAAAAGGAGGGAAACAAATTAGCAACATCAGGAATGAAAGAAATGACAAGAGTATAGATTCTACAAATACTAATGAATAATAAGGAAATATTACAAAAAATTTTATACCAATAATAGACTAATCCTTGAAATATACAAACTACTAAATCTTACACAAGAAGACCCTGATAATCCAACTACCTCTATATCTATTTCAAAAATTGAATTTATATTTAAAAGGCATTCCACAAAGTAAACTCAAAGCCCAGATGACTTCACTGGTTATTTCCACCAAACATTTAAGGAAGCAATATCAATTCTATAAGCACCCTTCTATAAAACTGGAGAAGAAGGTATATATTCCAACTCACTCTAGGAGGCCACTGCTAGTCTGATACAAAAATTAACAAAGTATTGGGTGTCTCAGTTGGTTAAGCATCTGACTCTTGATCTCAGCTCCCATCTTGGTATCAGGATCATGAGTTCAAGACCCACATCAAGCTTCATGCTACTTAAAATAATAATAGTAAAAATAAAATAAAATCAAAACATAAAGAAGGCATTACAAGAAAAGAAAACTAATGACCAATATCCATCATAAATATTGATGCAAATATCGTAACCAAAAATTTAACCAAGAGAATAAAATAGTATATACAAAGGATACTATATCATGACCAGATGGGGTTTATCCCAGCAATGGAAGGTTAATTTTCATTCAAAAATGAGTATCATTCATCGTTTTAACAAAGAAAAAATGAAAAAAATAAAAAGTTATTACAACAGATACAGAAAAAGAATTTGCTAAAATACAATACCCATTCTTGATTTAAAAAACAAAGCAATAAAAATCCTCTCAGCCAATTTGGAACAGAAGTGGACTTCCACAATTCTAATAAAGGGCATCTATCAAAAACTTACTGCTAACATAGGTGATAAAAAAGACTCTTTTCATAACATCAGGAAAAACATAAGGATGACCACTCCCAGCACTTCTATAATTATACATTGTACTAAAGGTTCTATTTACTACAATAAAACAAGAAAAAATTGCAAATTGGGAAGGAAGAAGTAAAACTGTCTTTATTCAAAGATGATATAAACTTATATGAAGAAAATCCCAAAATCCACACAAAAAAGCTAACAGAAGTAAAAAGTGAATTCAGCACTATTTCAAGAAACAAGATTATCATAAAAATCAGTTACGTTTGTATATAATAGTAAAAAAAATTAGAAATTTTTTAAAATATCATTTCTAGAACCAAGAAAAATATCTGCAATATTTGGGATGAATATGAATAAAGATGCTTAAGACACGTACAGTGAAAAACTATAAAGTATTCCTGAGAGAAATGAAAGAAAACAAAATAAATGTAAAACTATAATGTGTTCAGGCCTCAGACAATTAAAACTGTTCAAAGGCTGTGCTAAATTGAAAAGTGTCCCCACAAGACCTATGTCCACCCAGAACCAGTAAATGTGACTGTACTTAGAAATAGGGGCTTTACAGATGTAATCAAGTTAAGATGAGGCTATGGTGGGATAGGATGGGCCCTCATTCAATAACTGAGACCCTTATGAAAAGAGGGAAATAGGGACATAGACACACAGGGGAGAAAATCATGTGAAGACTGAGGCAGAGATCACAATGTTGCACCTACAAGCCAAGGAACATCAAGGATGTCTGGCAACTGTTTATGGCATGATCTCTGTAGTTAGTCAAGAACAAGTCTGACAGGGGCGCCTGGGTGGCTCAGTTCGTTGGGCGACTGCCTTCAGCTCAGGTCATGATCCTGGAGACCCGGGATCGAGCCCCACATCGGGCTCCCTGCTCGGCGGGAAGCCTGCTTCTCCCTCTCTCACTCCCCCTGCTTGTGTTCCCTCTCTGCCTGTGTTTCTCTCTGTCAAATAAATAAAATCTTAAAAAAAAAAAAAAAAAAAGAACAAGTCTGACATATAAGAAGCAGCATATCAATAGAGATTTTGTGTTACTATATGCCAGGCACTTTACACATTCATTATTCAATTTTCTTAATGATCCAATGAAATGATATAATCAACTCCATTTTACAGATGAAGAAACTAAACCTGAAAGGAATGAAGTAATTTATAAGAACTGTGCAACAAATGAGGAGACTATGAATTCAGATCCAGGTCTGTCTGAACACATCATTTTATTCTTACTCAGTAACACCTTATAGTGGATTATTCTGATTTCTGTGCCCCCATTTAAATATATCTGTACGTTATAAGAGTGTGGGAGACACAACAGAGGATAAGTCATTCAATAAATAAATGCCCATCAACTCTTACCACTCATTCATAGCAGAATTTTTATCAGACAACTATTTATAAAGACTGAACAAGGTGCCCTGTATGAAGTCCTCAACAGCAATAGATACTTAAAGTCAAAGACACAGAGTTTTTGAGTTGTAAGGAACTACATGCTTCATTAACATGATCTGTATTTTATACTTAAGAGGCATAACAACCCAAAGATCAACAAAAATCAGCATCTCAGGTCTCTTCCATTCTACACTGAATTCATTAATGAACACTGTGCAAAACTCTGCGAGGCAATGATTCCAAAGGTATGTGAAACATTTTTATCTCTCTGCAACCCCATGTATATGAAAGTAAAATAAACAAATATTTTTAAAAATTAATAGACAGAAAATCAAGAGTAGAAAACCTCTAAAAAAGAATTTACTAGTTTTCCGGAAGATGCATCAGGTCTTTTGTAGTCCTGCTTAGTATTCATCTTTGCATTCAACCAGAGAAGTAGACAAAGTGATATATACAAAGCAGAGGTTTCTAGGTATGTCCGTTCAATATAGATGGTTGTCATGTTATAGATATTGCTTTTCCACTGAGATCGCTATTAAAAATTATCCCAAAATGGATTAAATATTTAAACACAAGAATTGAAGCCATAAAACTCCTAAGAGACACCAAAGGGAAAAAAATGCCTTGGCATTGGCCTTGGCAATGAATTCTTAGAGATGACAACAAAAGCATAGGCAACAAATGCAAAAGTAAGCAAGCAGAATCATATCAAATGAAAAACTTTCTGCGCAAACAAGCAAACAATCAACAAAGTGAATAGGCCAACTATGGAATAGAAATCCTGAAAGTATCTCCAAGCCATATAACTGATAAAGGATTACTACCCAAAATATATGAGGAATTCCTACAACTCAATAGCAAAAGAAGCAAATAAACCAATTTTTTTTACATATAAAGGACCTGAATAGACATTTGTCTAATGAAGACTTAGAGATGGCCAACAGGTACATGGAAAGGTGCTTATTACCACTAATCATCAGGGAAATGCAAATCAAACCCATAATGAGATACCACCTCACTCTTGTTGGGATGGCTGTGATCACAAAAACAAATCAAAGGAAGTGTTGGTGAGGATGTCGAGAAAAGGGAACACTCATACACCACTGGTGAGAATGTACACTGGTGCACTTACTAGAGAAGGTAGTACGGATGTCCCTCAAAAGAATACAAATGAGAACTACCATATGACCTAGCAATTTCATTTCTCAGTATGTATTAAAAGGAATTGAAATCAGGACCTCAGAGATATTGCATCTACACATTCACTGCAGTATTATTCATGCCAGCCAAGGCATCAAAACACCTGCATGTCCACTGATAGATGAATGGACTATATACATACAATGGAATACTGGCCTTAAATAAGAAAACCCTGCTGTTAGCAACAACATGGATGAACTTGCAGTTCATTATGCTAAGTGAAATAAGCCAACACCAAAGGGCAATTACAACATGATCCCACTTACATGAGGAATCTAAAATAGCCAAACTCATAGAAGCAGAGAACCAAATGGTGGATCCCAGGGGCTAAGGAGGGAACGAGCCAGATGGCATTGGTCAAAAAGTATAAAGCTCCAGTTATGCAGAATGAATAACTCTTAGAGATCTACTAGACAATAGAGTGCCTATACTTTAAAAATACTGTGTTGTTTACTTAAAAATTACCCAAGATGGTAGATCATATGTTAAGTATTATCATGAAAGAAAGAGAGAGAGAGGGAGGAAGGAAGAAAGAAAGAAAACAGAGGGTGAGAGGAAACTTAGGGTGGTGATAGATGTGTTTATGGCATAGGTTATGTTGATAGCTTCATGGGTAAATCATTATAAAGCTTTGTGAAAACAAGTCATATCTCAAGAAAGTATTTTTTACATAGCCATAAAGTAGTATGCCAAATAATAATAGTAATAATGAATACTTGGATGTTACTCTTTCACCTGCTGCAGCAAAGTATTTTTGTTCTAAAAAAGAAAAAAGTACAGAAATAATTTTTCTCTTTCTTCTTAAAAACAGGCATTGTATAATGAAAAGACCATTTGGCTGGTGTCAAGGCACCTAGATTATCAACCTGGCTGTGTCAACATACCCTTACTACATTGGGAAAATCCCTAAAATTATTCTGCATGTCTTTCTTGATCTATTAATTATAGTGACTGGATTAAAGGACCTCATTGGTGTCTTCTGATTCTAAAATTCCAAAAATTTTGGAAATTTAGAAGTACTTTGGATATACTATAAGCTCCCTTCTGGCAGGAAGGGAAGCTAACATTTACTGATCACCCAGACGCTTCTATTTGTTCATTTATTGCACATACACACACCATGGAAACATATTAGCATTTCTCTTCTGAGCATCAGCAAAGAAAAATTCTTATAATCCAGGCCCAGGGATAGAGGTAGAAGTATTGTCTGAGATGAAGACAATTGCTTCTTACATGGATTTTCAGCTCCCATGCACTGCGTAAGCACCTGAGTATGACTGCTGAGTATGATCCACTCCCCCATCACAATAACCAGAGGGTGCAAAGCAGTTAATCCCTACCCAGGCTCCAGCAATCCCTCTTCATTTGCTAATACTGTTAAGTGTTCAGAATGCTAACAGAGGAGGGGCAACACCCCAGTTCTGCACAAAAGAATTAAGCAGAGCCCCACAAAGGTACCCAAAGCAAGAACTAGACCCAAGAGGTCCAGTCACCAAGAAGTCTTACTGGTTTGATGTGCCCTGCTGACCTCACTAAGATTGTGTGGCCTTGAAGGAACTGGAGTTCCTGTAAAGTGGCATAACAGCCAGGAGCCCAGCAGTGGAGCCCTTACCTGCAGCTGACGGTCACATCTCCTGCCACCATGCCAAGTGTCTCTTGGCTACAGTCAATAAAATTTCTTTTATCTGAAGGAGAGGTAGCTGAGTTGTTACTTTGGCTTTTAGCAAACCTACAGAAGAAAGCAAATGCCTAAAACATCTAACTGGTGAAATAAGGACAAATCCTGTCCCAGAAGCTTAGCAGTTGGGGACACAGAGAAACCTAGCTCCGAAAAGACACACCTCTACAGCCCTGAGTGAGAACACTGGTACCCAGGGCTCTCTGTGTTGGAGATTCATTATAATGCTGACAATGGGGGCTGAGCTGTCCAGCAATCAGAAAGGGAAGCTTATCATAAAATACTTTAGATATTATAGTAACTAAGTACAGTATTCTACTGACCAAATCCACCTTGTTGTAAATTCTATTTTATTGCTGTGGCTCACTGTGCCTCCAGTATGGATGAATATAATGTCACCACTGGCGGGGGTCAGGAGGGTAAGACAAAAAAACTTCAAGGAGTGAATGATCTGTGCTGTATACTCAGGGTGATTATTAGACTCCTCTCTAGAAGACCTTTCATGCATAAAGATGCCAAGGCATTGAACAGTCCACAGATAATCTCTTCAGGCATATAGCTACTTATGAATTTAGGATGAGGGACCCAAAATCCTGCTGTCATGCCTCATCACAGAAAGTCAAAGTGATGTGCACACAGAGTTTCCTCCCCAAATCTATGTGGACAGGGGCTGCCAGGATACATACAAAGAAAACCACTGTGCCATCTCTAATTGGCACAACACAAAAATGAACGTGGATAAAAGCTCTCTGGAAAAGGGCAGGATTCTAATAATCTCCCATTATTTGGGGATACTTTGCCAGCTGGCAGAGCCAAATCCGGGCATATTCCCAGCCAGTTCTCATCTTTGGGATGCAGTGATGTGAAAACAAAGTGATCAACCTGGATTTCTGATTTATTCTAATTTGCAGTTCACGTTCAGTGTTCCCGGACGTGCCATAGGCCCCCATCACTTCACAGAACTGTAGCTAGTGAAGCTGGGCCAAGGTAGTAGACTCATTTTGATGCAGGAATGGAAATATTCCAAATCGAAGCAGAAATGTCTATGGATCTAACCTACAAAAATATTCTACGCATACAAGAAGTTTTATGCAAAAGATGTTTATTGCAACACTAAAAGATCCAAAATAAGAAATATTAATGTCCTCAAATCATGGTTAATGAACTGCACAATATCCATCTCATAGAATATTATGAAGCCTTTAAAAGCATTTCTATAATTAATAATTAATAAGTATAGAAAACCTATAGATTATAAAAGAGATATGGAATTGTAAATATACAACATTATGCCCAGTAAATAAAAGAACATATGTATTGAGAAGTTTTAAAAAGTCTGAAAAGAAAAAAATACCAAAATAATAGAGTCAACAGTATTTTTTTTTTGGTTGGTAAGACAAACTGACTTTAATTCTTCATTCCATTTTCCTTAATATTCTAAGTGTTCATAATAAAATGCTCATTGTTTTTAAAATAGAAAAGAAATAAAAATACTTTTTTTTAAAGATTTTTTAAATTTATTTTAATTTATTTGACAGAGAGAGAGAGCACAAGTAGGCAGAGAGGCAGGCAGAGAGAGGAGGAAGCAGGCTCCCTGCCGAGCAGAGATCCGGATGCGGGCCTCGATCCTAGGATCCTGAGATCATGACCTGAGCCGAAGTCAGAGGCTCAACCCACTGAGCCACCCAGGCACCCAATAAAAAGACTTTTAATGAAGTTTTCAACCAAGTTCTAAGCTAAACACTAATTAAACTTTATATTTTTGCATGTATTTTAAGCAGGCCTACAAATTCTCAAGGTGCCCGACACTAGGGTGATTCATAGAGCCATAGCTCCTTATTCTCTACAAATAGCTTGGGACAAGCTTAAGACATTCAGGTTGTTCTTCAAGGCACCAAGAGAAGATCCTATTGTCTGGGGATACTTTAATCCTGCTGGTAAACCTTGGATTTTAGCCTGTGACTGCTTCTGAAGTATCCCTATTTGATGAAGTGTGCTTTTTGGTCAGTCGGCTTTTAAGAAGACCAGTCGATGGCTGGGTTGCATGCCCAGGTAACAACACAATTTGAGGAAAAGATTAGCAAGCTTTGGGAATCCATACATACCTGACTATAGCTCACAGGGCTGACTTAATGAGCCACTGTAAATCCAAATGACTGAATCTTTCTGTTGCTTTTAATTTTGCACAACTATAGACCAGCCAATAATGCCTGGTACTTAAACCAGATCTAAGGTGGTAACTGAGGAATGAAGGGTCTGTGTCTAAACTCACAGTTAACAAATGACAAAATTCTGAGGGACAAGATAGGATAACCTAATGTGATTTTTCTCACTCTTTTTTAGCTGGGTAGACTTGTGATCTATGATAGTGTACAGTGCCAGGCCTGAGGAACAAACTGGAAGGATAAACTGGAATCTATAAAGAAGGTCTTCTTCCTCATTTTGCTCTGCATCTCTCCATTTCTTTCCCATTTATTTACTTCTGTTTTCCCCGCGTACTGCTGACAAACCTGACCATGAACAATGCTTATTTAGAAATCCACCCACCCAGAGAAAGATGGCTTTCCCTCTGACTCTCTTATTTCCATCTCTAGCTCCTCTCCCTGAAGTCTCTGTATTTGGGACTCTGACTGGCTGAATTTCCGTACAATGCCTACTCTGGACCAGTCACCTGTACAGTCACTTTGCAGAAACAAGGCTTCTGAGAGCCCTGCACCTATAATCAGACAGATGGAAAGAGGCAGGGATGGCCAAGGACAAAAAAGAAAATACGTCTACTAAATACATCATTCATGGTATTCACTCACTGGTAATTCAACACAAGACTGTGTTCAAAAGATAAGAATCAAATTTGATAATATATTAAGAACAATAAGAATATGAAGCCTGTAATTCCATGAAGCCTTCTAGATTAACCTCCTAGAAGCTCCCAAAGGATGACTGGAGAACAAGTCACAGAAAGAAATATCTGCAAGCATTACATGGATGCAATAGAAGGATTGAGACAAACAAGGTGGGGCTGTTGGTGACAGAAGAGGATGATACAACTCTTAATAGTGTGTGAGCAAAATGTTAGCAGGAAATGTGAAATAAGGATGGCAGGTAATGTAAGGACGTAGACTTTCTTGCTTTTAATAGTTGGAAATCAAAAAGAGTGAAATCTGGACAAGCAATAATAGAGGAGGTCAGTAACAGAGGAATAACAGAGGAAGAGGTTTATTTGATGCAGCAAAAATAAGTACTGGAAATAACACATAGTTAACTAAAATTAGGACATAAAGAAGAGGTAAGAAAGGAAAGAAGAAAACCACACTCATTTCATCATTAATCATAAAAAATTAATAAATATTGCCCAAAGAAAGAATTAAGGCTATCACATAAAATTAGTTTTATAGTTTTATATAAACAACCACAACAAAAATTTAAACTTTTCTAATTACCAGAGCACAAACATAAAGCAGAAAAAGTGGAGCAAGCCATAGAATATAAAACTTCAAAAAATAAAGCATAAAATAAATATGACAAAATAAGACCTAAATATTTTTCTTTCAGCAAGGATACAGAAATTATCTTTTAATGGATACAGAAATATCCATTAAAAGGAACCATCTTCTGTATTTGATCACAAAGCAAAACCAAATACATACTATGAATATAAGTCAAACATAAAACGCTAATTTAGAAAATCTGAAAATGAATTGATAAATGACTTTCTTACAAAGACAAGTCCAAAATCATAAGATTACTATCACATGGGTTGAACAAAAGGCAAAAACATAAGATGAAAAAGGAAGAAAGCTTTAAAATGATAAAGTTCTCAAACTGTAAACAGTAGAATTAACTATATACTATAAAAGACAGTATCAATATTAATAAGTAAAACTAGTAAACATTGAAAGAAAAAAAAGCATTAGGAAGTAGAAAATATAGACACAGACAACCTAAATAATACTGAGAGCAGAAATAGTCCAGATAAATTCACTGATATAATACAATGAAATTAGGGATAAAAATTAAAAGCTCATAAAATTTCAAAGTGAAAAGAAGAATCCACTCTTGTGTCAAACAGAAAATGAAAATCAATCAACACTGCAGAGTATCTTTGTAGATTATGATAAAAATATGCCATCCCATCTAAATCCATTCAGATTCTATGAGTATAGTGTGCTAGCTCAGGAAGCACACCTCCTTCCTGCCTGGCATCAAGTGGAAGCTCCAGCCAGGTCTTGACTTCTGATATCATCAGGCCTGATGCCAGCATTAGCTGCGCTCCCCACAAACAAAAGGAGACAAAGTCAGGTTTTCCCAGGATATGCATCACATTCCCTTCTCCCAACAATGCGATGGTTCCATGACCTCTTCCATCTGTTATTTCTCTCCTATTTGTCCCTGCCCAACTGTCCAGTTTAGTAGGGTATAAATCTGGCCAGTCCCAAAGCATAAAATATTCTTACTGCAATTTAGCAAACATCTGGGAACTTTGTATGTACCGCACTGCACTTCTGAAAAACATCCCCTAATCTCTCAGAGGGGGTCTTTTGCTTCCCACTAAATTTATTGGTCGTTCTCTTCCCCAGTTTGATTCTGTCCCTTATGTCAGGGATTCACAAACCTCTCCAATCTTGTGAAATTTCAGCAGAGTCTCCTGTCAGGGGAAACTCTAGACTTCTTGTATAGCTCCAAGTAAAAGATGGGAGGGGAAAGCTGATTGTCAGGTTTGGCTGCACCTTCCAAAATCTCATAAAAACGTAACTAGCATCTCCTTAGGAAATGAGCATAGTCAGGGGCACCTGGGTAGTTCAATTGGTTAAGTGTCCAACTCTTGATTTCTGCTAGGATTATGATCTCAGGGTCATGGCCTGCATTGGGCTCCACACTCAGCAGGGAGTCTGCTTGAAATTCTCTCTCTCTCTCTCTCTCTCTCTCTCTCCCTCCCTCCCTCTCCCCCTCCCTCTGCCCTTCCCACCCACTCATGTTCTCTCTCTCTCAAATAAATAAATCTTTAAAAAAAAGAGAGAGAAGCATATTTATCACCTAATATCCTCAGCTCTGAGTACTGATTAATTTCCAACAAAAGGATACATCTCATTCCTTATCCTGTTACACTGACTTCTATTGTCTCCTGTTGTTCCACGGACATCAGCTTTGCCTGTCCCTCACTGAACATAAGCCACTGCATACCAGACAACAAACCTGATCATTCTTCTGCAACCCTAATCCACTCAAAGCAACTACCACAGACCTGAGTGAAAATCACTAGATTGATGAATATGTAATTAATTGTCATATTATAGATTCATAGCATTCAGGGCTTATAGATTACATGATTAATAAATTAATTGAGGGCACCTGGGTGGCTCAGTGGGTTAAGCCTCTGCCTTCTGCTCAGGTCATGATCTTAGGGTCCTGGGATCAAGACCTGCATCGGGCTCTCTGCTCAGCAGGGAGCCTGCTTCCTCCTCTCTCTCTGCCTGCCTGTCTGCCTACTTGTGATCTCTCTCACTGTCAAATAAATAAACAAAATCTTTTTTTAAATAAATAAATAAATAAATTACTTGAGGGATAAACATTTAATTACTTGTCATATTAAATATTCATAACTTGAAGACTGATGATAGTAGACTGAATTCATCTCCATGGTGCCCCACTTGTACTCCTAGACACCACTCCATTCACAACATAGTTTTAGAGTAGGACCAGATATGTTCTAGCATAACTTAGAAATCTCGACCATCTGAGGTCCTGTTTTTGCTTTAAGGATACTTCTGTGAGACAATCTGCTAATAACAGGCTCTTTTGATACCTTCAGAAAGCCTCTGTAGACATCTGGTATACCCTTAATTCCACCTGCTACTACTAGGGGCTAGCAACCCTTCCTTGATTCAATGTCAATTAATAGATATGACTGAGGACTTTCTATATGCCCATCCCTGAATCTACAAAATGAAGACTAGAATCTGAACAAAGGAGTTCAAGTCATTGGAAGTGTAAGGAAATCATTGCTCTATACTTCAGTGAATGCAAAATGTTGCACAGGTAAAGATGAAATTAATTCTGGTGGGTAGATGGTCTAGAGGCTTCATGGGGGAAGCAATATCCAAAGTGGACTTTGGATAAAGATAAAGAAAGGGATTATCCCAAACAAGAGGTTTTGTCTCTCCAAAACCCCAGAGACAAAAATCACAACTACTCCAACTTATGGTCTGCACTTTTCTCTCAAAAGATTAAGAAAGTTAGACCTAAAGCTACCCATGCAGAAACCACATGCGAGAAGATGACATAAAATCTGTTCTATGTTTGTATAATCTACCTTGTCTCTCTGCCTATGATTTAATCAAATCCAGTTTCTCTTAAATTAACACCCTAATGTTAATATGGAAGTGTATATCTAGGTTTTGGCAAATCTATAAAATTGGGAGAAAACATACAATATACTCTCTAAGAATTATGTATGTTAGAATTTTAAAAATGCCAAATTCTTTTACTCACAGTAAATAGGGGATCAAGATATTTACCAAAAGAAATGAGAGACATATTATATTTTAGTGTCTCTGAAAACATCTTAGTTTGCCACTTTCAGAAGCAATCCGAGTTGACAGTGTTTTCTATTACTTAAAACAGCAAGATACTGAGAACATTTCTCAGTTGAAGTGCTAAGTTAAAACATGTCAAGGTTCTTCCCAAATGCAGAAAATAATTTTAGGATTTGCACAAATCCATGTGATCCTCTTGATTTTTAATCTACCAAAATTGCTGGTTAAACAAGAAGTGCCTTTGCTAGGGGCGCCTGGGTGGCTCAGTTGGTTAAGCAACGGCCTTCGGCTCAGGTCATGATCCTGGAGATCTGGGATCGAGCACCACATCGGGCTCCCTGCTCAGCGGGAAGCCTGCTTCTCCCTCTCTCAGTCCCTCTGCTTGTGTTCCCTCTCTAGCCGTGTTTCTCTCTGTTAAATAAATAAATAAAATCTTAAAAAAAAAAAAAAAGAGGTGCCTTTGCTACTACATCTTCCAATGATAACCACGTCTTTTGCTACTGAGGAACCACAGGCCGCAGAAATGATGCACATTTCCTGGCTCAAGAGCTATAGTCTGAACTCTCACCTACCATCACCAAGGATGGCATCTTTCTTTGACACCTTCTCTTAATCTAAAAAAAGTCAATGTTTTTATACATCACATAAAAATATAAAAATGTACTAAATATCAAGGCACTTGGGTGGCTCAGTCAGTTAAGCATCCAACTCTTGATTTCAGTTCAGGTTATGATCTCAGGGTCATGAGATCAAGCCCTGTGTCAGGCTCCACACTCAGCACAGAGTCTGCTTAAGATTCTCTCTTTCCCTCTCCCTCTGCTTTTCCTTCCCCCAAGCCCCCCCCTCCATTCATGCACATGCTCACTTGCATTCTCTTTCTTAAAAAAAAAATAGTAAATATCACATGTACTTCAGGAAGATACCTTGGAATTATCTTGTAGCTTCTGGTATACTCTGGCACAATGCACCCCATTTTATCAGTTTGAGAAGCTGAATTTTAGATTGTAAAGAGGCTTAAAAGCACTCATAATAATAACTAATATGAACCACGGCTTCCTGCTTCACAAACATAACCTCACTGAATTCTCACAACTACCCTACAAGGAAGTTACTATTATTTACTATCATTAACATCCCCGTAAGCAGATAAGGAAACCAAGACTCAAAAATATAAAACCCTTGCACAAGTTAAACCCTGATAGTAAACGCAAGAAGTCTATGATCCTCACCATGCTTTCATGTCCCACTGTCTTCTTGTATGCATGGTTTATATATTTAAATTTAGACATATTTAAATATTTCATGTATAAATTTTAATCTCTGACACTACCAGTAATGTGTACATAGTGCTATATGAATAAATATCTGTCATGAGTTGAACACTCTGAACCTCCCTCAATAAATACTGTAGTACTCATTGGTCATAATAATAAATAAAACATGTATGGAATGGGAGAAGATATGTGCAAATGACATATCAGATAAAGGGCTAGTATCCAAAATCTATAAAGAACTCCTCAAACTCAACACCCAAAGAATAAATAATCCAATCAAGAAATGAACAGAAGACATGAACAGACATTTCTCCAAAGAAGACATCCAAATGGCCAACATAAAAAAGTGCTCAACATCCCTCAGCATCAGGGAAATACAAATCAAAACCACAATGAGATACCACATCACACTGGTCAGAATGGCTAAAATTAACAAATCAGGAAATGACAGATGTTGGTGAGGATGTGGGGAAAGGGGAAACCTCCTACACTGTTGGTGGGAATGCAAGCTGGTGAAGCCACTCTGGAAAACAGTATGGAGGTTCCCCAAAAAGTTGAAAATAGAGCTACCCTATGACCTAGCAACTGCACTACTTGGTATTTACCCTAAAGACACAAATGCAGTGCTCTGAAGGGGCACATGCTCCCGAATGTTTATAGCAGCAATGCCCACAATAGCCAAACTATGGAAAAAATCTAGATGTCCATCAACAGATGAATGGACAAAGAAGATGTGGTGTGTATGTGTACACACACACACGCACGCGCACACACACACACACACACACACACACACACACACAATGTACTACTATGCAGCTATCAGAAAAATGAAATCCAGGGCACCTGGGTGGCTCAGAGGGTTAAGCCTCTGCCTTTGGCTCAGGTCAAAATCTCTGGGTCCTGGGATCAAGTCCCGCACTGGGCTCTCTGCTCAGCAGGGAGCCTGCTTCCCCCTCTTTTTCTGTCTGCCTCTCTGCCTATTTGTGATCTCTGTCAAATAAATAAAATATTAAAAAAAAAAAGAATGAAATCTGACCATTTGCAATGATGTAGATGGAACTGGAAGGTATTATGCTGAGCAAAATAAGTTAATCAGAGGAAGACAATTATCATACGATCTCCCTGATAAGAGAAATTTGAGAGGCACAGTGGGGAGCTGTGGGGGGATAGGGGAGGAAAAAATGAAACAAGGTGGGACCGGGGAGGGAAACAAACCATAAGAGACTCAATCTCAGGAAACAAACTGAGAATTGCTGTGGGAGTTCCGGGGGGGGGGGGGAGGCTTGTTTATGGACACTGGGGAGGATATGTGCTATGGCGAGTGCTGTGAATTATGTAAGATTGATGATTCACAGATCTGTACCTCTGAGGCAAATAATACATTATATGTTAATAAAAAATAAAAACTAAAATGAATGAATAAACAAAATGTGTGTGGTATTTCATAGCTCAAATGTACAAAAGTACACAGGTACTTCCAGAGCAGTCCCCAAATAAAAGATTCTTCCTACTTCTATTGCCACATTTTCACTACCATCTCAGAATATAAAAGAGCATTCTTCTCTAGACACCTCCCTTGCATTTTATAGTCTTTTGCATTTATTTCTCTTACGTGTGTCCCTGCTCCAGCACTATCAATTTCCGTGCAGTATAAAGCCAGTCAATCCTAGTGCACAAAATGTCTTATTGTAATGCAAGGCAATATCAAGGAATAGGCAGCCCTTGCCGTTCAATGCTGTCTGTGTACTTGAAATGGTTGCATAAACCCGTGGCCTTATTGTTAAGTGGACTGTATATTCTCATGGTAAAAGAATATTCTAGTATAAAGACAATGACATGAACGTATAATGGCTATTACTAGCAAGATAACATAGAGCAAATTATACTTTGACTATAAATTTCCATTATTATTTAAATACCAAAATTATTCTTCAAGTCCTATCTAAAAAGCATAAACTTTTGAACCGTTAATTACACAGGAGATTCCAGTAGACATTCACACACAAAAGTTCCACCTCATCTCTCATAGCTACTCTGCTGCCCTAATTCCCCTCTTCTCTTTCTATATAGCCACTGTCTTCTCAGAGATGACTCCACTTTTCCTAACTTCCAATCACTTCCCTGTTCAATCCTTTCCAAACAGTCACTTAACTAAAGCAGCTTTCTCTTGAAAGCTGTGACTACAGGTGATCTCTACATTACTAAAATCAATTAATGTTTTTATTGCTCACATATTACCAGACCTCTTAGCAGCATTTGACAATGTTGGCTATTACCTCATTCTAGAAATACCACTTTCTCTTCATTTCCAAGGAAAAGATTCACTGGTATTTTCTCAGTACATATCATAATTCAGTTTCATCCTTTCCTAACTACCATTAAATTTTAGAGCTCTTAAGTCTTGCTCCTACATGTTCTTCTCACATTTTTGTAAGGGAATATCATTTACAACTAGATATCCTAAGAAAAATTCATTATCTCTAGGATGAACCTACCCTTTGAGCTCTAGACTCCTTACTTGATAGACTACTTGGTTATGTCAGAGGCACCTCCATCTCCAACACACCCATGACTATATTTGTGATCTTCCCCACAAAACCCAGTCTTTTACCAGTGGTTCCAACTTCTTGGAACATTTTCATCATCCAGCCTTTTGTACAGGCAATAATCCTAGAAGTCAACTTGACACCACCCTCTCTTTCACCCTGCTTATGTGTAACCCATTACAAAGTAGTATCTGTTTTACCTCTAAATAGCCCCTAAATTTGCCCACTTCTTTCTGTCTCCACTAACAGCACCATATGCAAGCTGCCATCTCTCCTACTAGAACCACTGCAGTAGCTTCCCACTATTCTTCCTATATGCACTTTAGCTCCTCTGATCCTTTCCATACAACAGAACCAGAATGACTTTTGCAAAAACCCAGATCTGATTACATGATATCCTATATTAAATATTTCTCATGGCTTTTCATTATTTTTTGTTTGTTTGTTTGTTTTAAGTATTTTGTTTATTTATTTATTTGACAGAGAAACACAGCGAGAGAGGGAACACAAGCAGGGGGAGTGAGAGAGGGAGAAGCAGGCTTCCTGCTGAGCAGGGAGCCTGATGTGGGGCTCGATTCCAGGTCTCCGGGATCATGACCTGAGCTGAAGGCAGTCGCTTAACCAACTGAGCCACCCAGGCGCCCCATGGCTTTTCATTGTTTTAAGAAAAAGCCAAAATTCCTATCATGATTTATAATGTCCTGCATGGTCTGGCCCCTTCCTCCATCTCCATCCTCACTATGCATCAATCTTTCTTTGTTTTCACTTCAGCCAGAAGTGAAATTTTCAACCATTTTTTTTTCTGTTTTTTGCAACAGGCATTTAGAAAATTGTGTTTTCTTTCCATGGAACTTTTTTTTTTTTTTAAACCAGTCCGTCCATGTTCTTTCATATTACCTTACCACCAGGATCCCTTAGTCATCCTCAACCTCAGCTCTGGGATCACCTCCTCCGAGAAGCCTTTCATGAATATCTCCCTTCCCTGAATACGCACAGATCTAGATCAGTTTCCACTGTTGTGTTGTTGTTGAGTTTTAAAGTTTTTATTTATTTGTTTGACAGAGAGAAACACAGCTAGAGAAGGAACACAAGCAGTGAGAAAGGGAGAAGCAGGCTTCCCACAAAGCAGGAAGCCCACGGCAGGGCTCAATCCCAGAACTCTGGGATCATGACCTGAGCAGAAAGCAGATCCTTAACAACTGAGCCACTCCGGTGCCCAGCTTCCACTGTTATATGTGGTACCTAGGAACATTAATTTCCATCTTATATATCATTTCAAACAACATGAGTATTTTGATTAACACATAACTTGACTGAAGCCTCAATAAATCACAGATCATGTCCTTGTTTATCAATGTAACCTTAAACCTTGGTACATAACTGAGTATATTCAGTTCTTAAAAGTATCTATTAGATGAATGAATGAATGAAAACAAAAGCAACATATTATTTTCAAATAAATATCTTCAAATAATTTTTCCCACATCCTGGGAATTTAAGAAAATTGATTAGGTGATGCCTCCTTTTAATCTTGACAATTTCTGCTTTAAAAGTAGGATGCATTCAAAGTTATTTCAATGAGCTTAGAAATGATTTTAAAATATAGACACTATGTGATAAGGATATACAGGGATTTTTATCAAATTTTGCTAGATTATTTCAAATTTCAAATTTTTGCATGTCTGTGCCTCAGTTCCTCAGGGAAATCTGTCATGGCCTATCCCCATTCCCAGTTCAGTGGGGGAACTATTAGAAAATCTACCAGTTTCATTTATTGTGCACTGGCTCTTTTCAATGTAACTAGTCTTTGAATAAAAAATAACCCTGCCTTCAAGGAGCTCCTAATCTCCTTGGAGGGAAGGTATAATTCTGAGTTCATATCCCTAGTACCAAATAGCATATAAACATGCATGTATTTGAAAAGAAAAAGAGAAATGACTCAATAGAAAAAAAGTGCAAAACATAATAACAGGTAATTTCAAGAAAACCAAATCCAAAACACCAAATAATCTGTACTACACACACACACACACACACACACACACACACACACACACACACACACCCTTATTTGAAGATGGCCTTGACTTGCTCTCTTCCTACCACATAATTTTACCCATGCTCCTGGAAAATGACCTACTGAGCTACTCCTCTTCCCAGCCACTTTCAATTTTCTGCCTAAATTTGCTCTCTAATAACTATAAATAAAGGAAATACAGGAGCCCCTAGTCGAGGCAAAAGGACAATTCTTTTTATTGATATCTGTGCCTTAAACCTAATGCCAAGATAGGGACAGTGAGGCGCAACACATATAATTTAGGAAAGGATGGTCATTTTAACAACATCAACAGCAAAATTCCAAAACAATCTTGATGTTGCAAATTTTACAGGAATATACAATCGCTGCAACACATGCTACGGTTCTTCCAGAGGTTGGGAAGACAGTTCACTCAGTTCCAAGTCAGTCATCCTCCAGCCTAGATACTTCCAACTTTGGTGGTTCCATGTCTTGGCCCAACATTTTTACTTTTGCTGTACCCACCTTACTCTGTAAAATGGAGCCCTATCTCTCGGATCTCTGAATACCCCATCTTTCTGGACCTAGACTACATACCTAGCTCTTGCCCATGACTTGTCTCCCCATACTCCTTGTAACAACTCAGCCTGCTACTCACATTTTGACATGCATACACCTCCCTCCCAGTTTGACAATGGTTTTCATGGTGCATCCATGTCAGCCCCATTAGACTCCATGTTATCACACTGGCCCCTCTAATACATTTCCCTTGCATCCTCTCCTACCTCCAACATAATACTTTTGCGGGACATGTTTTTTTTTTTTTTTTTTTACTACCACATTTAACTTAATTGCAACACTTTATCTAGATGTTCAAATCACTTCTTAGGGCTCTGGTTTTTATGTTAAATATGCCCATTTCCTTTCAATTTTCCATTATGTGAACAATTCCCCTGGTATATAATTCCTTATGAGACTCTTCAGCTTCTTTGCAGTACTCTTAATTTGTGTGACCTCAATAAAAATACACTATTCTTGCCTGAGAAGAATTAAATACAAAAAGGAACATGGATTTCCCACCCTGTTAATAAAAGATGAATTGTATTTCTATGATATCTCTAAAGACCTATTTAGAAAAAAAAAAAAAAAAAAAGACCTATTTAGAAATCCAGGCCATCATCTTGTTTACTCAGAGAAACAGCTCCAGGAAAATGGGCAAAGGGCCTCTGGAAAACAAAGGCGAGCCAGATTGGGGGAGACACTGAATTAGTTAAGCCCCTTAACCACCTATCCCAGGAGGTATGGAGAGGCAAATTAAGAATAGGCAGCCAGTTCCTGGTACTTAGGACCAGATGGAAACGCCAACAATTAATCCCCTTTACCTCCCAGACCCTGACCAATGGAGATCCCCTGGTAAATGACTCTGTGGGGATTAAATGCATTCATCACCACAGCAGAGTGAAAGAATTAACTCAGGCAAGCTAATGAGTCCAGGTCAGCTCAGGGTGCCGTTTTCCCTTATAAAAGGTAGCTAGTAAGAATAGGTGTGGCCATTCTCCCTCTTGGGGAGAGACCCTGGCCCCGGGCCAGTATAATTCTCAATGCTTGGCACGAAGTAAAGCTTTGCTTAACCTTCGCTTTTGTATCCGCCTCATTCCTTTGACCATGGACCCTAGTAATATCATTACTATGTTAGCAACTCACCCGCATGTCTTATCCACCTCCAAGTTCATTTCTTTCCTGTTCTTCTGGAACATATTTCGTTATTCCCCATTTTCCAACAGCATTATGCTCTCCATATTGTTTTTTAATTCCTAAACTTGGGGTTCTTCTGTAATTTTACAAAATAACTTTAAACCATCACCCTGCCTTCAAAGTGCTAACTTTTTCAAACATACTCTCATTTCCATTTAATACTTACTTGTATATATTACTGAGGTAAATAATAATGATGATTCATTTATTTTTTCCCTAAGAGTAGAAATTTCTCACAGGAAAGGAACTGGTCTCACACATTCCCTGCTGTCCCAAATCATATTTTTTCTAGTGTTCAGCTGATTCAAGGATAAAAATGCTTATTCTATACCTTTTTTCTTATTGACAAATATCTTGAAAAGGTACTGTACGCGTACTGACCACAAGCTTCCACTTCTCAGTCACATGTCAAACCATTTCAATCGAACTCCCAATCATGCCAAACTCTTGAGAGGGTTTTCTTAAAGGTCAGCATTTACCACCTAATTGGATAAGCGGCCTTTTCTTTGGTTTTTAGCTCCCTGAACTCCATATCTTTTATCACTACTGATAAGCCTTCCATTTTAAAGATAATCTCTTCTCTTGATTTTCTTGACAATACTTCATCCCATTTTTTCTAACCTCTCTGACTTTTCTTCTTAGTCTCCCAAACTAGATTCTCTACTCAAATATTGTTAGCACTAAAACTTTACCATTAGTCTACTTCCTTTATTCTCTGCTTTGTCTCCTCAAGGGATCAATTCCATGGCTTCAACAATCACCTGTATGTTGATGATTTACAAATGTATTTATCACATTGACCACGAGTTTCAGACCCATAAGCACCTCTACTTGAGTGCCATACACGCATCTCAAAAATCTGACCACAAACCCTACTTATCCTATTATATATGCCATATATAAAGCAGTAAGGAATTTATGGGTAACTCACATGAGGACTGCTTCCTTGGGTTTACTATCCCTGATGAATTGAGCCTCAGGACTCTTCAAATTTACCCATTAAGGACAGAAGGGCAGCCACACAAAATAAGCAGCAGATTGCAATCATAGCAACATGAGATAGGAGGAGGTCAAGGTCAAAAGCAATGGAGAAGGATCACATCCATACCTCATCATCCATACACATATCTTTAAAACAAGGCTAATATGAGGGTTTCTGGGGGTAGGAGGTGGGGGATGGTGAGGGAAAGGGTTGCTGGGTTATGGAAAAATAAATAAATAAAAATATATAAAGATAAAATAAAATAAGGCTAGGAATAGTACTTATCTTGTAGAATTATCAAGGGAACATTAGTGGCTTTAGCAAATAAACTTCAGAAATTTCAGTGGTTTAATTCACCAAATTTTATCTCTTCCTTCATTTTCAATGGCAGGGAAATAAAAGCTGTTCTGCTCCGTTCTTCTCTATACATTCTATACAGGGACTCAGGAAAGAAGAAAAAGATACCACACATTACACAACATAGGCACTGGCCTCAACTGGAAAAAAAGAAAAGGGAAGGCAGGGGTTTTTTCTTGTTTTAAGTGGGTTAAACTTGCAATGGTATGTATCACTCTGTATACACATATTCCTTTAGATAAAACTCAAGGCCATGGCCTAACTGCAAAAATGTTTGGGAAATACAGTCCAGCTCTATGTACAGAAAGAAAAAGAAAGGAGTTAGTGAACAGGTAACCAGCTCTGACACAACTATGAAGATTAAATTAATTAACAACATGGCTGGCACTTGGCCTGGCATATAGTAACACAAATGTAGCACGCTTTCAGTCATCCAATCTAGAATTCTCAGGGCCAACTTTCACTTCTCTCTATCTCCTGTCATCAGGTCATATAATTCCGTCTTAAAATTATCTCTTCCCTAAATTGGACAGCTACGTATAGAAGACTGAAACTAGACCATTCTCTTACACCACACACAAAGGCAAACTCGAAATGAATGAAAGACCTCAGCGTGAGGCGGAATCCATCAAAATCCTGGAAGAGAACATAGGCAGTAACCTCTTTGACATCAGCCACAGCAACTTCTTTCAAGACACGTCTCCAAAGGCAAAGGAGACAAAAGCGAAAATGAACTTCTGGGGCTTCATCAAAATAAAAAGCTTCTGCACAGCAAAGGAAACAGTCAACAAAACAAAGAGGCAACCCACAGAATGGGAGAATATATTTGCAAATGACACTACAAGGGGCTGGTATCCAAGATCTATAAAAAACTACTCAAACTCAACATCCAAAAAGAAGATGAACACATCAAAAAATGGACAAGAGACATGAAGAGGCACTTCTCCATAGAAGATATACAAATGGCTAACAGACGCATGAAAAAATGTTCAGTGTCACTAGCTATCAGGGAAATTCAAATCAAAACCGCACTGAGATACCACCTTACACCAGTCAGAATGGCCAAAATTAACAAGTCAGGAAACAACAAGTGCTGGAGAGGCTGCGGAGAAAGGGGAACCCTCTTACACTGTTGGTGGGAATGTAAGCTGGTGCAGCCGCTTTGGAAAACAGTGTGGAGATTCCTTAAAAAATTAAAAATAGAGCTACCCTATGACCCTGCAATTGCACTACTGGGCATTCACCCCCAAGATACAGATGTGTGAAAAGAAGGGTCACATGTACCCCAATGTTCATTGCAGCAATGGCCACAATCGCCAAACTGTGGAAAGAGCCAAGGTGCCCATCAACAGATGAATGGATAAAGAAGGTGTGGTACATATATACAATGGAATACTCTGCCTCCATCAGAAAGGATGAATATCCAACTTTTGTAGCAATATGGACTGGACTGGAAGAGATTATGCTGAGTGAAATAAACCAAGCAGAGAAAGTCAAGTATCACATTGTTTCACTTACTTGTGGTGCATAAGGGATAACCTAGATGACAGTAGGAGAAGGAAAGTAAATGGGAAGTAGGGCAATCCAGGGAGAGAAATGAAACAACAGAGACTTTGGACACAGAAAAAAACTGAGGGACTTGGAGGGAGGGGGGTGGGGAGAAGGGAGAGCCTGGTGGTGGGTACTGAGGGCACCTATTGCATGGAGCACTGGGTGTGGGGAATGGGGAATAAATCTTGGAACACTGGAAAAAAAATTTAAGTAACAATAAATAAATAAATAATAAATAAATTTTGAAGAAAACAAACAAAAAAATTATCTCTTCCCTCCACTTATATTGCTTTAGCTCTATACTTCTGAACACTAGTTTGAAAATAGCATTACTTAGGGGGAGTTGTTTTAGAAAACAATTGTGACACCCAGAACCCAACCCAGATCAGTTAAATTAAATATCTGAGGTACCAAAATGGTATTAAAGCTATCAATATATTCCCATTAGGCAACCAAGGCTGAGAACTGTTGCTCTAATCCAAACTCCTCCTTGCCACACCCAGAATGACCTCACTGAAATCCTTATTTAATCATGGCATTTCTTTTGCTTAAAAATTGTTTTTGAAGTTCCATTTTGTAAAGCAAAATGTGCACATCTAAATGGGCCTTGACGATGATACACTGGGGAAGTTAGATACTTATCTGTATGGTTTACTCCATGCTATTTAATTTAATAACTATGAAAGCATTATAGTATACATAATTTATTAAGACAGCAGAATCAAGGGATTTACTTATTTAAAGTTTGTTACTGACTCTAAATTCTCCATTGTAGTGGTTTTTCTATATAGAATGTAAGGACCTGAAGAGATATACATGCTGCCTCACTGGGGTCTAACACTTAGATCTTGTTGTCAAACCTCACTACGACTTTGGGATAGGAGGAAAAAAGGCAGAGCCTAGTCAAGTTTGTAAATCTAACAGATCTCTCTCTCTCTCTCACACACACACACACACACACACACACACACACACATACACACACACACAGAAGATATGGAAATAGTTATAGAAAATAGAAATAGGCTGAGTTAGGAATAAGCCCACCTCACAAAAAAAGGACAGCATGCAAAATTGGAGCCAGGAGGAGAGAAAGAACACTTCCCCTACAATTTTGTAACCATAAGCCCACCATTTTCTAGTGGTGTCTTACAGTTTGAAAAGCCTTGAGCTTTGGGCCATTTGGGCTACACAAAGTCTCAGAATATAATACATAGAGGTAAAGAGAAGGAACATACGAAAAACACATCAGGATACTGATAAAGGGGAGAAGTATAGGACAGGTCTAATCAGAGTTGCAGGAGGAAAAGAGAGGAAGAGGTAGAGGAAATATTCCAAATGCTAAATCTCATAATTTTCCAAACTAAAAGAAACCTTCAGATTCATGATATAGAAATTATTCCCAAGAAGTAAAAATCTAAATCTAAGTATACACTTAAATAATTCATTTTTAAAAATATTTTTTATTTATTTTATTTATTTATTTATTTATTTATTTATTTATTTATTTATTGAGAGAGAGAGAGAGAGAGAGAGAGAGCGAGTGCATGAGAGGGGAGAAGGTCAGAGGGAGAAGCATACTCCCAGTGGAGCTGGGAGCCCGATGCGGGATTCGAGCCCAGACCCAGGATCATGACCTGAGCTGAAGGCAGTGGCTTAATCAACAGCCACACAGGCACCCCGCACACTTAGATAATTCATAGTGCAACACTAAGACAAAGAGAAGGAGTTGAAAGTAGTCAGAGTAAAGACAGACAACTATTTTTTAATACTTGAAAATCCAGTAGAAATGTAACTTAAATATTTTAAAAGAAGAAAACTGTAAACCCAAAATCATTCACACAACAAAACTTTAGAGAATGAGGATAAAATAAAAATGCTTTCAAATTAAATAAAGGCCAAATAATTTACTATCTACAGACTTACTAAAAGAACTTCTAACATGTTATGAGCAGCACTGGGTGTTATAGGTAAATGATGAATAACTAAATTCCACTCCTGAAACCAATATTACTCTATATGTTAACTAACTAGAATTTAAATAAAAACTTTAAAAATAATTTAAAAATAAAATAAAAATTAAAATCTAAAATAAATAGATAATAAATAAAAGAACTTCTAGATATTGTACTTCCAGGAAAAGAAAAGCTACCCCAGAAAATGGTTTGATGTGCAGCAAAAAGAAATAACAAGCCAATAAATTGGGTGAATTAAACACATAGAGATGTTTGGCAAAATAATTATTGCAATAATTATATGTCTAACATGTAGAACTAAAATACTGAACAAAACTAGCAAAAATAATAAAAAAGTGACGAATCAAAGCATTTTAAGGATGGAACTATTTGATCAAAACAGTAAAACTGGGGAGGGTATGTGCTATGGTGAATGCTGTGAATTGTGTAAGACTGGTGATTCGAAGATCTGTACCCCTGAAGCAAGTAATACATTGTACATTAATACAAAAAAGAAAATAAAATAAAACAAAAAAATAGTAAAATTTAAAATCTATGAGGTCGATATTTTTTTTTTGCCTATTTTCTTCTCTGTCGTATATTCAGCACCTAAAGGAATGCCTTAAACAGAGTAGACAAGAAGAAAAACTCCACTGAATTAATACAAATTTTGTTGAACAATTGTACATCAGGGTTCTCCTGCCAAACAGAACCAATAGGGTGTGTGTGTGAGTGTGTGTGTGTAGGGAGTTAGAATTTATTTCAAGGAATTGGCTTACACAATTATGGAGACTGGTAAGTCCAAAAATAATCTATAGGGTAGACCAGCAGGCCAGAGATCAAGAGGAGAGCCAACATTTCAGTCCAAGTCCAAGGGCTGTTGACGATCAGTAAGGATACTAACACTGTGGATCAGAATGTATTAAATTTGTTTAATCTGTGAGTTTACAGTCATACTAAAAATGTAATTTTAAAATATCACTTTTTTCCCTTAGAGGATGCTATATAGCCAATTTTTTTATTTGGAAAATGCTAACTAGAGGGATGAAGTCAAGCAATTTTTCTTCCTTGACTTAATGAACCATATTTCACAGTAGCCAAATATTTGATGATAAGAATGAATGAAAACACTGGAGATCTAGATAAAGGCCTTCAGTGACTGCTAACATGGCACATGCAAATGAGAAACAAGTAGACATATTCTGTGCATCCTTAGGAAAGCAAACAATAACATGTATGAAGCAATCTCACCAAAAATAACAAACTTGAAAGCAACAATTTACGGAAGATAGAAGGATCACAGCAACATGTAAACAACACCTCAAGGATGTAATCAACAAAATTTACCCTGTATACAAACAGCTCAGTCGCTTAAACAACCACCAAGAAAGAAAAAAAAAAAAAAGGCAGGAAAATAAATAAGAAAGAGGAATCCTATAGATTGAGAGACACATTAGCCAAGTGCAATGAATAGATGTTTTGGAGGGTCCATTACTTTAATCATAGAAACCATTTTTTAAAAATGAGATAAACTTATGCTTGTTTTGAAAGTACATATAAAAATGAAATAAACTTTTAAACATTAACTGGATCTGTTATTATATTAAGAAATTATTTATTGGGCACCTGGGTGGCTCAGAGGGTTAAGCCTCTGCCTTCGGCTCAGGTCCTGATCTCAGGGTCCTGGGATCCAGTCCCACATCGGGTTCTCTGCTCAGTGGGGAGCGTGCTTCCCTCTCTTTCTCTGCCTGCCTCTCTGCCTATTCATGATCTCTCTGTCAAATAAATAAATAAAATCTTTAAAAAAAAGATATTATATGATACAGCACTTTTTGATATGACAGTGGGGTTGTAGATATATTTCAAAAGGGTATTTATTATTTAGAGATGTACATTGAAATATTAACAACTGACATGATATAATGTCTGGAATTTGCTGGAAAATAATCTGGGGGTATGCAAGAAGAGGATCCAGAAAGTTGAGGGAGTTGATAATTTTGCAGTTAGAAAAATAGGAGTTCAACATTAGATCAGTCTCCGAACTAGTGTATATGCATATGTTACAAATGTGCTAATATATAAGGTTTAAAAAGCAGATGAAAAAGGGACACCTTGGTAGCTCAGTCAGTTAAGCGTATGCCTTCAGTTCAGTTCATGATCCCAGGGTTCCAGGATTGAGTCCCAAGTCAGACTCCTTGCCCAGCAAGGAGTCAGCTTCTCCCTCTGCATGCCACTCCCGCTGCTTGTGCACAAGCGCTCTCTCCTTCTCTCTTGAATAAATAAATAAAATCTTTAGGAGAAAAAAAAAAAAGCAGATGAAGAAAACCTAGGGAAATAACTCATTTTACATGCCAAATTAGTGAAATGATTTATAAGGCATGTGCTGCTTCCTATGTGCGATTAAATAACCCTTTTTCTGAAATTTCTGTTCTCATTGTCCTGTTCTTACAAGATGGTTAACTGAGCTTATAGAAAAGTTAGCAGGGGCGCCTGGGTAGCTCAGTTGGTTAAGCGACTGCCTTTGGCTCAGGCATGATCCCAGAGACCCGGGATCAAGTCCCACATTGGGCTCCCTGCTCAGCGGGAAGCCTGCTTCTCCCTCTCTCACTCCCCCTGCTTGTGTTCCCTCTCTGGCTGTGTTTCTCTCTGTCAAATAAATAAAATCTTTAAAAAAAAATAAAAAAGAAAAGTTAGCAAAGCAGCTTTTTGAAACAAGAAAAGTCAAAACAATTCTAGGCATTAGGGCTTTACATTGTCACAGACCTGTGTTTTACACTAACCACTTCAACACTTTCTCCCTTTCACTCATTTCCCTACTTACATGCCCTTGACTTTCCACCAACACCCCATTAAAGCAAACACCTGTAGTGGCATTTTCCCTGCTCATTTCAGTGTGCATTTTATAATAGAGAACTGTCGCATTGCCTTTCTTCTGCAGGTATACTGACAGAGTTTGAAGAAAGAAGAGAAGCAAAATCAAGATAACTAGCTTCATTTTGTTTCAAAGTGCGGAGAAATAAAGCTTATATTTCAAATGACAATATTACTCATGTAAGAGCATCACACATTTTGGCGATTCAGACCCCAAAGAGGGTTATTTGACCCTTTAAAGTGTTTCTGCAGCTTAAATGTGCAGGGGCAGTGCCAGCTGTCCTCAGGTGATTGCAGCAATGGGGAGGGGCTGTCTCTGAAGTTTAATGGGGCTGCTGCTGAAAAGGTCAATCCAAGTTAACTACTCATTCTGTCCCTCCTCTCTTTCCCTGAAAAGTCAAGAGCATAAGAACAAAGAGAGAGATTTTGTTTTTTAATTTTATGTGATCTAACACATTCAAAACAAGATTTTAAACTTAGCCCTGACTCACTTTGCTTAACGTTTAAAGTCTTTTTAGATATTTGTCCTCATCTTTTTGGTTTAAAGATTGCTGTCTATCAAAGCAGCATGTTTTTTTAGTCACTGGATTTTTCTCTTTCTAGTTGCACACATCCTATTTCTTTTACTAAAGGAAGAATTTTGAGAACAAAGAAAAGAGATGCAGGAGGTCCACATCTCTCTCTCTCTCTCTCTCTCTCTCTCTCTCTCTCTCTCTCTCCTGTGAAGCTTCTAAGTCTTCCTACTCTTTCTTATCCTGTAACTATTGATGCCTAGGAAGTATAAAGCCCTGTGTTTCTATTTATGAAGATTTTTATACTGCATGCCCTATGAAGGGAGAAAAACAACCCTATTCTTATATTAGTCAAACTAGGAGTTGCCAGATTGTCTTCACAGTTTTTAAGGGATTCCATGGCTCAGAGGTGTTTTTTGTTTTTCTTAAAGAAAGCAGTTAACAATACCCCTCTTATACCAATGGTTCCTAGGCATTTGGATTTTACCATGGGTTCTACTTAAAATATTTAACAACTGGTAAACTATGAACAAATAGTATCCTGATGACCCCAACTGAGACAGGCATTAACCTTTAAATACTTACTTGTAAGAAGGTCTGGGGTCCCAAGAACGGAGACTGAGTGGCCAAAGTGGGTAGGAAGGCAGGCGTGTAGGGAAACAGTTATTTAATAGTAATTGTAAACTTATTTCAGTATTATCACAGCTTCTGCAGCTGTGTGATGCTTAATGTATACCAGTTATGAAATTTATTGATTACTTGGTTTAAAAAAAAACAACAATGAGAACCAACAAATGGTCAATTTTTCTTTCCCTAAGTAAGTATATACAAAACAAAAACCTAAGTAATTCCTATTGTCACCATTATTTAAAAAACAAAAACCTAAGTAATTCCTATTGTCACCATCATTTCATAATACAGAAATTTAAAACCACCTAAGTAAATAGGACACAATCTTAGACTAAAAAGGCAGGCTTTTTTTTTTTTTTTACTAGGATGACCTAACCTTTATGAAAAAATTCACATTTGATTTTTTTTTATAATTTCTCTACTGACTCAAGAAAATTTAATAACCAACCTACCCTAGTCCACAGAGAAATCTTCACCTAATACTTTTGTAAGCGGTCAGTTTAAAGTGAAGAAGTGTTTTCCCCTAGAGGACAATATATGAACAGAAAATTTGAACAGGTCAATAACCAGAAGATAAATGTGTTTCATCACACAGATATTAACAAACATTTAGCATTGTTTGTTGAAGAAAGGCCCAACTCCTGTTTACTTTGTGCTCATAAATCTAGTGTCAAAGTAAAGATTTGTGTTTGCTTTCAACTCAACCAAAACATGTCTAACCATTTGTTTTTACTGCTGATTCTTGGTGATGCATAATCATTGTTTTCTATGGTACAACTACAAAACTACCAACTCTTACAGAAATGCCATTTCAGCACACACATGAATTCATGGTAGCACAAGATTAATAGTTTTACTCTGGAAAGTATATACAATATAAACCGATGTTCTTCGAAACAGAATTTAGTGAAGGATGGGAGTATGCTTTCTGTCTAGCCAGATGAATTATTTCATTCCCTCGGTATAAGCATTTCCAAAAACAAAAAATCTGAAAGTTTTTACATGTTTAATTTAAAAGTAATTTCTTGATATTCAGTCAAACCCACAGTTAAGATTTTCTCAGCATCTTGAAACCCAACTGGAGGGCCTTTTTTACATTAATTGATTTGGAAGTATAAATACATTTGTATGGGGAAGCTTCGAATTCTCATTTTTAAAGAAAAGTGAATACACATAATTAAAGAAAGTGAATTTCATATGACACCCACAATTATACGCATGATAGCTAATCTCATATTACATTATTAGAATGCATATGCTCTTCCTTTTTATTGAATTAACAAGATTCAGAGACTTTTCCTTTTCTTTAACTGAATCTGTTCTCAACTAGGAAAACTTTGTAACAGTGTCCACCCAGGTGTGAAAGTTGGTATTCTAATGCATGGTATCTAAAACATACTTTGGTGCCCCCTATACCTAAACTTGGAAATCGTTTGTAGTAAACCATCACCCATTACTACTCCTCTGAACTTTTGTCTAGGCTTTCTAAATTGTTGATCTTTTCCTTCCTTCTTAAAGTTAACTTTAGACAGAAGTGTTCCAAAGGGAACTGTAGTAATTCTCTTAATGCTTAGTGCAATTAGCAAAGATTCAAGAAAATGTCTCCCGGTAGAATGTATCATGCAAGAGTGCAATTACTGGCTAGCTTAGTCATCCTACAACTATTTCCAAAGCTTTGGTATTTAATCCACACAAAGGTCCAGAGACTGCCTCTTCGCCATTCTCCTTCATCTATAAGAACTGAATCACAGTTCTTTTGGATTACATATATTACCTTTTAAAATTTGCCATATGTTCTAAAATTTCCTAACAACCGCATAGTGAATTAATGTTGCTATGCCCCCATAAACTAAATGAAAGTTGGGGGTTAGAGATTTGCTCATGATCTCTTTCTCCAATCTCTGTTGAAAATGGTATCTTCTTGTGGAATTTTCCAGAACTAGTCCCTCCCTAGAGAGCCACCTGTTGCACTTGGAGGGTATCAACATCTTTTCCTATTAAATGTGTCCAGAATCCAATCCAATTATTTTGCTCTACCTCCATAGCTAATCTGTCCTCAGAAGTGAATGCTTCTAATAAATTTTTTTTCCTGCTCTAGTCATAATTTCATGGCTTCTCTCATTGAGCCTCTGAGTTTTATAACTGTCATTCTCTTTATCCTTTTCAACATCACTCTGATTATAAATGAGCAAGCTCGACTCTTTCACTGATTTTTTTTTTAAAGATTTTATTTATTTGACAGAGAGAAACATAGCCAGAGAGCAGAGAAGGAACACAAGCAGGGGAAGTGAGAGAGGGAGAAGCAGGCTTCCCGCCGAGCAGGGAGCCTGATGTGGGGCTCAATCCCGGGTCTCCGGTATCATGACTGAGCCGAAGGCAGTCGCCCAACCAACTGAGCCACCCAGGCGCCGCCTCACTGATTTCTTTAGCAATATTTTTAGCACCCTTTTCTTCCAACTGATTTAAACAAAGAAATGTTCTATTGTTTGGAACCACTAAACTGAAGTAAGCCCCTATTAACAGTGTCATTTTTTAACTAATAGAATGTCCAAATATAAATAGGCCTGGCTGGGGTAGTGTTCTACAGTTGCTGGTTACCTGAAGAGCCAGTTCCAGACTCTAGGATTGACTACAATGATCTGGTAAGGTCCCTGCAACCTAATATCTAACGGAAGTAGTATTTTAAAAGCTTCATTAACTAGACACTCTATAAAAACACTAAAATCTTTAATGTTGTTGTTTTAGAAATGACTAAATCCACATGAAGAATAAAAGCTTTGTAAGGTTTACTCTGAAGTTAATTTGAGCATGAGGTATATATCGCAAATTATGAAGTGTATTCAGTGGGATTCTGTTCTAGAGGAAGAGCCTTCTCTGTGATAGGTATTGTGTAAAATACTGGGAATTTAAACAGTTATTAATGTTCACTTTCTCCTGAGTTTAATCTCCTGCTTCCTTTAATTAACAACTACAAGAAATCTGTAGTTGAATGTTTCTTTTTTTTTTAATCCTTCTCCCATTTAGACTGTTTGAGCATCTTACAAGTTGCAACCCCGTCTGCCCTGAGATTTCCCTTCTTTGTATTTAAGAATCTTATTTATCTATAAATAACATATTACTTCCATAGCTGTAACGCATGTAGTTTTAGTTTGGAAAATGAACATCTCACTGAGACAGTTGTCCCACATGTCACAACTTTTAATCATCTCAATGACCCTTCAAGGTAGGTATTAATATTTCCCACTTTAGAGATTAAAAAAGTAATAAGGCTTGAAGATTTACTGTATTATGTACATCTAATGAGTGGTACTGAGACCTGTTGGACTCCAAAACCATCACTTTGCCTTACTCTCCCCACTACAGGTATCAAGTCTTCATTAACAATATCCCAAAGAAGTTTGCTTCTGCCAATAATAACTTGTTATTCATGACCCTAAGACTGGGAGAGTTACGTGGATCTACTCTGAATATTGCTGTGTTTTAATTAATTTAAATAATTAATATGCTTTTTCATTTCTACAGTCAGCATTCCAGCATTGTGTGTGTGTGTGGGGGGGGGGGTGCACATCTGTTTGTAAAGATTCAAACTCAGTAAGTGGATCTTGGATTAGGTTCATTAGAAGCAAGCAAACATCGAGTGCAATATTCACATGTAGGTAATCTGTTAAGGAAGTGTTCTCAAGAGTAACCAGCAAGAGAATGAAGAAAGCAGGACAAAGAAGGTGAAGAGGCCATGCAAATGTGTGATTTCATGTGAAGGCCCAGCCACACTTTCACCATCAGCCTTAACCTCAGCCTGCTGGAGCCCAGGGCTCAAGAGTATAAGTTACACAACACAATTTGTCCTGACTGGAGGCATAGGAGGCAGGCTTTCATCAGCCATTGGCTAAGGGCCACTCCAGAGAGATGTTAACCCCCAGCTGGGTGTGAACGCTCAGTGTGGCTCCCGTTGCCAGAAAGTAGTTCCCCAAAACAATCTCTGACACAAACTGTTAGAAGAAAAAGCCCACACATAATCTGGGAGGGAAAGTAAAAGGATCTGAGACAACCTGGGCAGAGCACAAATAATTGGTGAAAGCAGAACAGGATTACAGTTATAGAGCAAAAAACCCCGTTATGAGTGAAATCATATGGTATTTTTCTTTCTCTGACTTATTTCACTTAATGTTATACCTTCTCGGTCTATCCACGTCATACAGGGAATTTAAGACACAAAACAAGGAAAGAAAAGAAAGACAAACAAAAACCCATTCTCTTAAAAACAGACACAGGTGGTTGCCAGAGAGCAGGGGGCGAGAAGATGTTAGGTGAACTAGGTAAAGGGGATTCAGAGTACACTTATCTTGATGAGCACAGGAAAATGTATAGGGTCGCTGAATCATTGCACTGTACAACTGAAACTAATATAGCACTATAAGATAATCATATCTGAATAAAAAATAATTTTTTAAAAAGAAAGAAAATAAAGCTAAAAATCCCAAAGAATGAAACTGAGAGTCTGACTATAGAAATAAAAAATGTTAATTACTATTGAAAAAAGCTTGTTTTTGTGGGGTTTTTTAGATTTTATTTATTTGAAAGAGAGAGAAAGATCACAAGTAGGCAGAGAGGCAGTCAGAGAGGAGGAAGCAGGCTCCCTGCAGAGCAGACAGTCTGACCCTGAGATCATGACCCAAGCCAAAAGCAGAGGCTTTAACCCACTGAGCCACCCAGGTGCCCTGAAAACAGCTTGTTTACTAGGAATATCTTAGTTTACAAATAATGCTTTCCCTGTTTGAAAAGGGTCTGAGAGTGCTGCAATTAAAGATGTATGCAAAGTATGAATATTAAAACAGGAGTAGAAAATTTCAAACCTACAGCTACTGGGAAATGCAAATTTAGTATATTCCTAGGCTCCTGTAGTTACTGCATTTTTAAAAAGTTTTTATTTATTTATTTATTTATTTATTTATTTATTTATTTATTTGAGAGAGAGAAAGAAAGAAATGAGGAGTGGGAGGAAGGGGCAGACTGGAGTGTGAGGGGAAAAGCAGACTTCCTGCTGACCAGGGAACTGGACACAAGGGCTCAGTCCCAGGAACCTAAGATCATGACTGGAGCTGAAGCAGGTGCTTAATCAACTGAGCCACTCAGGCATCCCATTCCATTTTTATGATTAAATTGATATTTGAGTGTCCTGATAATCATGGCAAGAAGAGTGAAAGAAAGAAAAAGTAGAGGAGGGGGAGAGAGGAATCAGAAGCCTCTGCCAAATATTTAGGAGAGATAAATCCTGGTAAATCCAAATTTTAAAATCCTAATTTGCACATACATACTTACACAAGAACAGGTAAACAATTAAATAAAGAATAAGTTCAACAGTCACCTTTGGTAAGAAACAGAAGTGCTCATCACATGACCAGTCCTCCTATGGATCTTCTATGTCATTAAAAGGTAATCCATGGATAGATAGGTATTTCATTTGTAGGAGGTCAAGTAATGCAGTTTAGGAATATAGCTTTTTATCATCAGCATTAATCAGGACAAAGGCACTGAGTCTCATCCCCTCTTATGAGACAGTTTTTCATTTTGTTTGCTATGTTGACATATAAAATTTGTACACAAATGGTATATACAACTTGATGGGTTTGGAGGTAAGTATACACCCATGAAACCATCACCACAATCTTTTTTTTTTTAAAGATTGTATTTATTTATTTGACGGAGAGAAACACAGCTAGAGAGGGAACACAAGCAGAGGGACTGAGAGAGGGAGAAGCAGGCTTCCCGCCGAGCTGGAAGCCCGATGTGGGGCTTGATCCCTGGTCTCCAGGATCATGACATGAGCTGAAGGCAGTCGCTTAATCAACTGAGCCACCCAGGCGCCCCCCATCACCACGATCTATGTCATAAACCTATCCATCACAACCAAAGGTTTCTTCCTGCCTTTTTATTCATAATATTATTTTTGTGATAAGAACACTTAACATAAGATCTACCCACTTAGCAAAATTTTAAGTATACAATACAGTATTGTTAACTATACACACTATGTCATATAGACTTATAGGACATAGTCATCTTGTATACTTGAAATGTGTCTTTTAACTAATACCTCCCATTTCCCCTTATCCCCAGCATCTAGAAACAACCATTCCATTCCCTGATTCTATGAGTTTAATTATTTTAGATTTCTCATATAAGGAGCATCAAACAATATTTGTCCTTCTGTGTCTGGCTTATCTCAATTAACATAATGTTCTCTGGGTTCATCCATATCCCCATATGGGAAGATATCCTTCCTTTTTAAGGCCATTACTGCATTGTATGTATATCCCATTTTCTTTATCCATTAGACATTTAGGCTGCCTCTATGTCTTGGCATTTGTGAATAATGCTACAATGAACAGGAGGGTACAGATATGTACCATGATTTCAATTCCTTTGACTATATACCCAGATTGCTGACTCAGTATTTGAGTAAACTCCACATTTTCCATAATGACTTCAACAATTCACATCCCCACCAACAGTGTTCGTGGGTTCCAATTTCTCTACATCCTCACCAAAATTTATTATCTTTTGTCCTTTTTTAAAATAAGTATCCTAGGGACGCCTGGGTGGCTCAGTTGGTTGAGCCACTGCCTTCGGCTCAGGTCATGCTCCCGGAGACCCGGGATCGAGTCCCATATCGGGCTCCCTGCTCGGCGGGAAGCCTGCTTCTCCCTCTCTCACTCCCCCTGCTTGTGTTCCCTCTCTGGCTGTGTTTCTCTCTGTCAAATAAATAAAATCTTAAAAAAAAAAAAAAAAAAAATAAGTATCCTAAAAGGTGTGAGATAATACCTCATTGTGGTTTTGATTTGCATTTCCCTGATGATTAGTGATGTTGAGCATCTTTTCATATATTGATTGGTCATTTCTATGTGTTCTGCAGAAAAATATCTAAAGTCCTTTGCCCATTTTTAAATTTTTTAAATAAAATTTGTTTTTATTTTACTTTTTTTTTCTTGTTGTCTTATTTTATTTGCTGCTATTGAATTGTAAAAGTTCCTTATATATTTTGGAAAGTAACCCTTTCTCAGATATAGGCTTTGCAAATATTTTCTCTTTAGGTTCTACTTCATAGATTGTCTTTTCATTATGTTTGTTTGCTTTCTTATACAGAAGCTTTATAGTTTGATGTAGTCCACTTGTCCATTTTTGCTTTTCTTGCCTATATTTTTGGTGTCATATCTAAGAAATCATTGTTAAGACCAATGTTGAGAAGTTTTCCCCAATGTTTTCTTCTAGGAGTTTTATAGTTTAAGGTCTTATGTTCAAGTATGTAATCCATTTTATTTTTGTGCATGGTATAAGATAATTTAATTCTTATAGAAATATCGGGTTTTCCCAGGACTGAAAACAGACTATTCTTCTGTTGAGGAGACTGTCCTCTCCCCATGAGTATTCTTGGCACCCGTTAAACATATGACAGTTTTTTGTGCGTGTTCTCTATGCTGTTTTATTGGTTTATATGTCTAATTTTATGCTGGTACCTAGCTATTTTAATAATTGTAGCTTTGTAATATGTTTTGAAATCAGAAAGCACGATGCCTCTAGCTTTGTTCTTTCTCAAGATTGTTTTGGCTATTCAGGGTCCTCTGTATTTCCAGATGAAGTCTAGGATTCTTCTTTCTATTTCTGTAAAAAATGTCATTGGGATTTTTGATAGGGATTGCACTGATAGATCACTTTGGGTAATATGGACATTTTAACAATATTAATTCTGCCAGTCCATGAACACAAAATATCTTTCCATTTATTTGTCTGCTTTACTTTCTTTTCATCAGTATTTTATAGTTATCAGTGTACAAGTCTTCCCATGCATTTTATTCTCTTTGATGCCACTGTAAAGGGGATCATTTTAATTTCTCACTCTGATAGTTTGTTGCTAGCATCAAAATGCAACTGATTTTTGCATATTTATTTGTTTTCTGCAACTCTGCTGAACTTGTTTATTAGTTTTAGCAGGGTTTTGCTGTTGTTGTTGTTGTTGTTGTTGTAGAGTCTTCAGAGTTTTCTACATATAAGACCACGTCATCCACAAACAAATAATTTTACTTCTTTTCAAATATGGATGTCTCTTACTTCTTTTTTCTTGCCTGACTTCTCTGTCTAGAACTTCCAGTACAACATGGGATGGAAGTGGTAAAAATGGGCATTATTACTGTGTTCCATATTTTAGAGGGAAAGACGGAGTTGAAATTTAAATCAGAATTGTGCTTTTACCATGAGAGACCATGTAGGTAAAGTAAAGCATTCAGCAAAATGGCAGTGTCAACATGAACTTCATGGTCATGATCCTACCTGATCTGACCCTGCCAGCCTCTCAGACCTCATCTGGTTCCACTTTCCCAATGGATCCTTTAGCTCAGCCACCCTGGCCTGAGCTTCTTTCTGTCCTTGAAAACTAAAGCTCTCCACTCTGAGATCTTCCACTTATTTCTCTTCCTTCAATCTGCCCTGCTATGACTGGCTCTTTCTTCATGCTGAGCTTCAGTTCAAGTTCCATTCTCAGAACAGTTTTCCAGAACTACCCTTACTCCTTATCACACTACCTTCTTCGTGTCTCTTTCAGCACTTGTCAGTATCTGAAATACATGCAGCCCTTCACATGCTTCCCATAGGTCTCCTCCAACATAAGAATATAAGCTCCTTAAAATCAAGGACCATGACTACAATGTTTGTTATTGATTCAATATCTAGCACAATGACTGCAATGTACAAGGCCTGGGATAAAAGTTTGGTAATTTAATACATACATTATTATTGTGTCTTGTTTCAAGGATATTATGATCTGGTTGGGAGAGCAGAGATGCATACAACCAAAATAACATTTCTCAAGTTTCATAGTTCACCAGGGAATTCTTGTGTGATCCTGTAAAGCAAAGCCTGATCAGGAAGAGATGCATTTTTGCCCTGTCAATTCTTGGGATCCAACACAGTGCTTCAAACTTGTTTTATACAACTTTCAACAAGAAAATTCTAATTAATATCTATTCACCTACCAGCATCTGCATACACACACACACACACACACACACACACACGCATACACATGCATGCACGCACACACGCCCGCTAACTTCTGCTATTGTCATGGAGCCCCCTGTCCATGTAGATAAAAACTAAATAAACATTAGAACAGGTGTATTCAGTATGCAGAATTCAGATTCTTCTTGCTCCAAGGCAAGTTAAAAGCAATAGAGTATTTTGCATTTTAAAAATCTATTTCATTTTACAATACTTCCCACAGATTGTTCTTTAATGCCTTTAACTAGCCATTTTCCTGTTCTCAACTTCCGGCTCACATCCTGGCATTTCCCTGATGTGTTAATTTTAACTGCAAACACCTAATCAGAATTTTAAGAATAATCATCAGTAGTTTGGCTAACTTTCAGTAAGAAATACTAGTGGTGTTTTCAACAGGCCAGCAGGGTGTCTCCAATTATAAAGATGGAGGAAATAAAACAACAGGATGGTAAAATCCATTGAGGGACAGATTGTATTTTATAGGAAAAGATGTAACTTCATTTAGCTTTGGTCTTTATGTCTTGCAAATGTGCTCAGCACTCCTATATCCCATGGGTCTCAGCGTCAATATTGATGTGCTGGAATATTTCATTGCCTCATAAACCAAGAGGTAACTGAGTATTTTTTACTTTCTGGAAAAAAAGTGTTATAGCAGGTAATAGTTTCAGGCAGCTCCCCTTCTCACTCACACTTTTATGCATCAACTCTCAGGCAGATAGAGTACTAGATAAACCAGAAGCCCCAATTTGTTTCCTCTTGCTCTGTGTATTATATACTAACTGTATCTAATTTTTTAGTTAAATATGATTCAACTCCAACCAAAATTTCAACTTCAGAAATCCAAGGTAATCCAATAATTTGACTTTCTGTTGTGTTTTAATATAAATTTCAAAAATCTTTATGGGGAAACTCTAGTACTTTAAGTACCAAATTCAAATTTAAAGGTGACATTTCTTCAAAAAGAAATTGAAAAGACCTCTAAATAAATGATCCTAAGACTTAAAAACATTATAAACAAACATTACTTTCAATATTTAGGAACAATTATTATTTCCCAAAGGAGAAGATACTCACCTCATTAACACCAGCTTCATATGGAGTTCCAGATTCTAAGCTTCCTTTCCTAACTCTGAGGGTTCTGAGTCCTTAAATATATTTTATCCTAGTTTCCTGGGTGCTCATCCTCCGGTTTCTAATCCAAAACTCATCACTCCATCAATACTGTTCATCAGTTAGGTTATATGAAGAGTAGAATCCAGGCACCCAATGAGAGTGAGTTCATCCATCTCTCTCTTTCTCTTTCTCTTTCCCTTTCTTCTTCCTCCTGCCTTTTCTTTCTTTTTTTTTTAAAGATTTTATTTATTTATTTGACAGAGAGAAACACAGCAAGAGAGGGAGCACAAAAAGGGGGCGTGAGAGAGGGAGAAGCAGGCTTCCTGCCGAGCAGGGAGCCCAATGTGGGGCGTGATCCCGGGTCTCCAGGATCATGACCCAAGCTGAAGGCAGTTGCTTAACCAACTGAGCCACCCAGGCGCCTTCCTCCTGCCTTTTCTTAATCTCTCTTACACACATATACACATAAAAAGAATCTGTAGTGAAATAAGTTTGAGAGATGCAGATTTAAAGCAAAATAAATCTATTTGGAAAAATTCCTAAACATATAATACATTAATATGCAGTATGAATCTTCAAAAAAGTGATGGGAGATGTAGTCTTTTCCAAATATACTTGCCCATAATATATTGCCACAACTATCTATTGATCTACTATATGCCTTGTGTTAGTTTCAATGAATGCACAATAAGATGAATAATCAGATTTCTTTCCCTAAAGAAGCTTACAATTCAGGAAACAGATCACATTCTCTATAACTGTGCTCCAATGGGACAGCCACTAGCCATATACGGCTACTTTAAATTTGATTAAATAAATTTTTTTAAAGATTTTATTTATTTACTTGACAGAGAGAGAGATCACAAGTAGGCAGAGAGGCAGGCAGAGAGAGCAGAGGAGGAAGCAGGCTCCCCATCGGGCAGAGAGCCAGATCAGGCCTGGATCCCAGGACCCTGAGATCATGACCTGAGCTGAAGGCAGAGGCTTTAACCCACTGAGCCACCAAGGCACCCATGATTAAATAAATTGAAATAACATTAAAAAGTCTCAGTTCTTTAGTCTCACTAGTCATTTCAGCTATACAGTGGCTACTGGCTAGCATAATGCTGGTGCAGATACAGAACATTTCCATTGTTGCAGAATATTGTATTGGCCAGAGCTGCTATGGAACATTATTTTTATTAATTATACACTAATAAGCATAGTCATTCATTTCTTAGATAATTTCTCTTCCAGCGACTACAAACTTTATCAGATCTTATGCAATCACAAGTCACTCTAATAATCTAATAGTTAAGAAATATTAGTTAAGAAAGTTAACTAAGAAACTAAGTTAACTAAGAAATTTTAGTTAAATAATAGTTAAGAAACTCTAATAGTTAAGAAATTTCACTTATGATTGGTAAAAATTATTCCTACTTCTGTTACTACTTTACTCTCTCAGTGAATTGCTTCTGGATCCACTGTGCAACCTGAACTCAAGAGTACTGATAGGAGGTAACAATCAGATCATATTAGATGAAACATCTAGGGACTTTACAGCCAGAGATTTCAGAGTCAGGAAAAGCCTGCAACAATGACTTATTCCCATTCTTTCCGTTTTAAAACTCAGAAATTAAAGCTCAGAGACACAGGAACTTGTCCTAGGTCACAAAGATCGCAAAGATGCCAAAGCCCCTGAAACCCACGTAATTCAATCATAGATTGCACCTAACTCCATAGGTCCTAAATGTTGTCCTTCAGAAGAACTAAGTCATGGCAGAGCACACTACTCGCCAACAAGTGCGATTATACACAGCGCAATTTTCCTACTGATATTCTTAAGCTAATGGTACAAAATGGAGCTTTTCTCCATGAGATTATTATCACTGGTGTCAAATTTAACTTTTACTGAAATTCAGTAGGTACTATGAATAGTAAGCTATGTAGGGAAATACTCATTAACAGTATCTAAAAGTATGTGTGAACACTGAAAAAATAAAATAAATTATTAATAAATAAATAAAAGAGTGTGTGTGTGTGTATCCATATATATATAAAATCAGGAAAGAGTACAGATCTTTATTTCTCAGTACTTGATTACATCATAACAAATAACTTTTTATGGCACTCGACAGTTTCAGTGGCCTTTACACACATTATTTCATTATTTCATTTTTTGAAAATGAGAAATCTGAGATTCAGGGAGATTAGAATCCTTCAGTCCTGAATTACATGACTGCTATCTAGGAACTGGAACTCATATTCAGTTTTTTGTCTTTAAAACTGATGCACTTATATACATCATAGCTGCCTCCCTTAAAAACATGATAAAAATTCTTGTGCACTGTCAGTGAGAAAGAAAAGGCCTACGGCAAACACTATGGTGGTCCTTCAAACAATTAAAAATAACAATTAAAAAATGCCATATAATCCAAAAATTTTGCTTCTGGGTGTATACCAACAAGAATTGAAAGCAGGGTGGGGCGCCTGGGTGGCTCAGTTGTTAAGCAACTGCCTTCGGCTCAGGTCATGATCCCGGAGACCCGGGATCGAGCCCCACATCAGGTTCCCTGCTCGGCAGGAAGCCGGCTTCTACCTCTCTCACTCCCCCTGCTTGTGTTCCCTCTCTGGCTGTATTTCTCTGTCAAATAAATAAATAAAATCTTAAAAAAAAAAAAAAGAATTGAAAGCAGGGTAATAAAGAGACATTTATAAAGCTAAAATGTGGAAATGACCCAACTACCCATCAATGTATAAAAGGATAGCCATAGTAGTATATCCTACAATACAATATTATTTCAGTCTTAAAAAGGAAGGAAATTCTGACATATATTATAACATGGGCAAAATGTGAGGACATCATACTAAATGAAATGAGCCAGTAACAAAAAGTTAAAAGATTGTAAATTTTATGTGTAATTTGCCACAATAAAAAAGAGGTAAAAACACTCCCATTGAGCATATCATTTATACTTCTCCCAATTTACTTTTGCAAAAAAATAAAAGAACATTAAATAACAAGGTACTTAATCTATATTTAGTATATCATTGGCATATTAGTAAATTTGGGAGCATCTCACAGTGGTCAGATCTTATCATCAAATATGAGTCATTTCTTTTTCGGTATGAACCCACAAACTTCCTATCTGCAGTGCATTTTGTCTTCAACAGGCTCAAATGTCATAGAGCAATCCTACCTTCTGTTAAAGGGTAAGCCCACTAGAGGTCTTATCATTATATCTCAGGATAACTCTGGATTAAAGTCCTGAGTTAAAATTTTTTTTCTACCTATAAAACACATGGAAATTGCAGTTCTCTTGGATGGATATGTTTTTAAAAGAAGCAAAATATTTGGCATGTTTGCCTCAGATTTTTGGCAGAAAGTGTCTTTGGACACTTTTTGAATGCAAAGTGTCTTTCATCTTAGCTAACACTATTAAATGTAGTTTCTTCTATGGCTCGCTGGAATCATGTGTGTTGTTATGAAGATTATGAAATAGCTATCTAGGAAAATAACCAAAGCCAGAAAAGCCTCAAGGGGCACAATGGAAAACTGAGTTGCATATACTGAGAAAGTCAGAAATACCTCTGGGGACTTGAAAATAGAAAATTAACAATTATTCAGAATGCATTTTTTTAATCTCAAAGGAAATTCATGAGCACAGGTAAGTTTTTACACGAAACTTGAGGTTACTGGCTAAGAAATATGATGATGAAAAAAAAAACCTTTCATCCTCTCTAATCCAGAAGAAAGTGGGTAAGAGGCCTTCCATATAACAGATTCAGTTAGAGAGTTTTAAAAACCACCTTCCATCATCATCAAAAAAAAAAAAAAATTAGAAGGAAATCTCGCTATTTGCCATGACATGGATGGAACTAGATTATGCTAAGCAAAATAAGTCCATCAGAGAAAGACAATTATCATATGATTTCACTCACATGTGAAACTTAAACAAAACAGAGGAGCATAAATGAAGGAAAATAAAACAGATGAAATCAGAGAGGGAGATAAACCATAAGAGACTTCTAATCATAGGAAACAAACAGAGGGTTGCTGGAGGGGAGGAGGGTGAGGGGATGGGGGTAACTGGGTGATAAGACATTAAGGCGGGCACGTGATATGAGCACTGGGTATTATATAAAGCTGATGAATCACTGAACTCTACCACTAAAACTAATAATACACTATATGTTAATTAACTGAATTTAAATAAAAAATATAGTAAACAAACAAACCAAAAAAACAAACAAACAAACAAAAAAAAAACACCTTCCTTGTAGGATATGAACCTTGCAGTCCCCAAGACAGAAAGAACTGCTGATTTTGGATTGTGTGCCTATGTTCCCCTCATTTCCCAGGGCAAATATAGAACTCCAAGCCATTAAAAGGAGGAAGTTCTGCTCTCACATTCAATTTAGAGCTGGATAGAAAAAGAGAATGACAGAGAGAGAAAGGGCCTTGGGGGGAAATCTGGGAAATTATAGGAAATATTCAAATAAAAATTTCATTGTTCTCTATTAGAATAGGTTCATAGAGGACTGCATTCCAATAACAGTTGATTTGGTAGATCCAGAATTAGACAATGCTACAGACTGAATGTCTGTTCCCCACAACTAAAATTCATATGTTGAAGCCTAATTCCCAGTATGATGATATTTGGAGGTGGGGCCTTTGGGAGGTGACTGAGTCAAGACAGCAGAGCCCTCATGAATAGGAGTGCCCTTATAAAAGAGACTCCAGAAAGTTCTGCATGAGGACACAGTGAAAAGGCGGCTGTCTAGGAACCAGTAAGCAGGCTCTCACCAATAAATCTGCTGGTATCTTAATTTTAAACTCCCAGCGTACAGATGAAGGCAACAGAATTGAAGAAGACTGGTCTTTAGAAACCTCTCTTGGACTTCTCCATGCTCTCTCCCTCTTTCTCACTGAATGAACTGGATACAACTTCGGCAGCCATCTAATGGTATATTGTGTTGGCAGAGCCCTTGAATGATGGCACAGCATCCAACAACATGGGTTCCTAAATGACCACAAGACAGAGAGCTGCACTGCCCACATATTCACCTGCCAGAGACTGTTACCTGTGGGAAAGGCAAGGTCCTATTGTTCCAAGGGACTTTATAAGCAGGTCTATTTATTACAGCAGTCAGCGTTACCATAACAAATACATCCACTTACATGTGTCACTATGTCAGGGAGAATGCCTTCCAAGCTCTCTACTACTAACGTATGACCCTTCAGGTATTTCCTAATTTTTTGTTTAAGTTTTGCAATGCCTGAAAAAGTAAAGTTTTCTTTTATCTGTGATGTATCATGAGGAATAATAGTGTAAAATCAGAGCATGACTAGAATTTTATTGATGACCAAAGGCAAAATAAAATTCAGCCTGCTCTTTTGCAGCAATATTAGATCTGCTGCTCTTTCAGCAGTAAAATCTTGTTTTGTCAGCAGCTACTGAGAGCAGATATGACTCAGAGGACACATAAAAGCATACATGTAAGGTAACTACCTATTATGTTTAGAAAATCACTTTGCACAACTTAAGTGCACTCTAACATTTCATATTTTAAATAATCAAAATCAGACTCAGAATGCAAAATCTCACAAACATTATGCTCCTCTATTTATGTCCTAATTGCGTGAGAAAGAAGAAGTGTATAAAAAGTACACGAGGACATGCAGAGAATCACAAATTTAAGATATCAAAGCAAACTTAGAGATTAAAGAGCAAAGCAGTTTCATTTTATAGAGAAGGAAAGACAGACCTGGGAAGACTGTTAACTGCACAGTATCGTTCCAGCAGACTTAGGACTAAAATGTGGTTCTCACTACATCGGGAACTAATGAAATATTGTACGGTGACTAACATAACATAATAAAATAAAATTCAACTAAATAAATACATAATCTTTAAAAATAAAATGAAATAAAATATGGTTCTCAGTATTTGTTTTGCTTTTCAAAGACACATTTTCCACATAGATCAATTCCCAGAGCTTTAGAATCGTAAAATCTTTTGTGATATTATTCTTCAGTCTAACCTCGAAAAGTGGTATCAGATCATGATTTATTTTATAGTATTTAAGTTTGCAACAGTAACAGTTCTGATACCTACCAGCATCTGGTACACAGATGGTACTCAATAAATACTGATTGGTTGAGGTTATGTCCATCAAGGTTCATGGCCTATTAAGGTTTTTGCTATGGTTTCATAGTCACTAGCTAGAATTCTTGTTTGAAAAAAATAAAGTTTAAAAAAAACAGAATCAAAGAGATTAATTTAAAGAGCGCGCATATGTATGCTCTGTAAACACCAAATACTTTGCAGGAACCAAACATGACTTTTTATAAATATAAACCAGTCACTATGTATGTTTTGAACATACACAAGAGCCTTTTGGATCAGCCATGACAATAGGAGACATAGGATTTATTCTCACTGTAAAAAGAAATACACAACTGAACAAAATATATAAAGCAACTATCCTGAGGCACTGTAGAAATATAGGCTGTGTTCCTTGAAAGAAAAAAACATCTGAGGTGACATATGTATGTGCTTCAGGATTCTACCTTTCCAAACTGCAGCTAAAGAGACCAAAACAAAGACTTTGCTTTTGGACAGAGGAAACAGTGTCAGAAATGCAACTACCCAGAAAACAATGGATTAACATCTTTAAGGTATTGTAAAACAAAAATTGTCCACTTAGGACTTTGTATCCCATGCAAATATCATTCAAAAATGAAGGGGCAATACGTAGATTTTTTAGATGAACAAAACCAAGATCTGTCATTAGTAGATCTGCACTTGAAGAAACATCACAGGATGGCCATCAGGCTGATGTGTAATAATACCAGATGTCAACAGGGATCTATGGCAGGAGTTGGCAAGTTATGGCCACAAGCCAAATCAAGCCAGATACCTGTTTCTAGACAGTCTGGAACTAAGATGATTTTACATATTTAAATAGTGAGAAAAAAATCACAGAAAGAACAATATTTGGAAGTTATTCAATTTTAATAATGTTAATATTCAAAAATAAGGCTAATTAAAACACGCCATTATCATTAATTTACAAAGTATCGATGGCTGCTTTCCCTCTATAATAGCAGATTTGAATAGCTGTGGTAGAGACTGTATTGCCCACAAACCCTTAAATATTTACTCTCTGGTCCTTTACAGAGAAAGTGTGCAGACCCCCGATGTATCAGAAGGAATGAAAAAAACTGCAAAAAAAAATTTAATTCATTTAGAAGACTGTTTAAGGCAAAAGTAATAGAATTGCCTTGTGAGATTTAAACATGTGTAGAAGTAAAAGATATTGCAGCAACAGGAGAAATAATAGGAGGGGAGTAAACAGAAGCATAGCAGTGTAAGGTTACTACATTAACATGAAGGGGTATGTCTTAGCTTGGGCTGTTATAATAAATACCATACACTGGGTAGCTTAAATAAATATTTACTCTTCCCAGTTCTGGAGACTGGGAAGTACAAGATCAAGGTGCTGGCCAATTCAGTTCCTGGTGAGAGCCCTCTTCCTGGTTTGCAGATGACAACTTCTTGTTGTATTCCTATATGGAGAAGAGAAATCATCTCTCTCACATCTCTTACTGTAAGGACAATCTGAGGGCTCCACCTATTTTGAGAGACAATGACCTAATTGCCTCTCAAAAGTTTCATCTTCAACTATTGTCACATGGGAGATTAGGGTTTCAACATGAATTCGGGGGGCACAAATATTCAGTCCATAGCACAGTAAGAATATTAATTTAAGATATAATGTGATAAATTAAAAATACATATGTCGGGGCACCTGGGTTGCTCAGTCATTAAGAGTCTACCTGCAGCTCAGGCATGATCCTGAAGTCCCTGGATCAAGCCCCACACTGAGCTCCCTACTCAGTGGGACACACACACACGGCACATTCACAAGATAGTCCATGTGTTGGACCAGAAAACAAGCCTTAATTTTTAAGGATGGGAAACATACAGAATACATTTTCTAACTAAAATAGAATCATATTAAAAATCAATAATAGGGGCACCTGGGTGGCTCAGAGGGTTAAGCCTCTGCCTTTGCTCAGGTCATGATCTCAGGGTCCTGAGATCCAGTTCCACATTGAGCTTTCTGCTCAGCGGGGAGCCTGCTTCCCCCTCTTTCTCTGCCTGCCTCTCTGCCTGTTTATGATCTCTCTCTGTCAAATGGATAAATAAAATCTTTAAAAAAAAATAAAGAGATAACCTGTAATATTCCCAAATATTTGAAAATTCGGAAATATAATTCTTTAAAAGTCTAATTTGTTTCTCTTTTTTTCTTTGTTCATTTATTTTGTTTCTGAAATTTCACATGAGTGAAATCATCACTATATTATACACCTGAAACCAATATAACACTATATATTTATTATACTGGAATTAGAAAATAAGTAAAAATTTTTAAAAGAAGGGGCACCTGGGTGGCTCAGTTGGTTAAGCCACTGCCTTCGGCTCAGGTCATGATCCCGGAGATCTGGGATCGAGTCCCATATCGGGTTCCCTGCTCGGCGGGAAGCCTGCTTCTCCCTCTCACTCCCCCTGCTTGTGTTCCCTCTCTGGCTGTGTTTCTCTCTGTCAAATAGTAAAATATTTTTAAAAAAAATTTTTTTTTAAAGAAATATAATTCTAAATCAAACATGAGTCAAAGAAAAAACTCAGAAAAGAAAACATCATTTTGACTTGAATGGGCAAGGAAACACAACATATTCAATTTTGTCGGTTATAATTAAGACAACCTATTAAAAACTATCATTAGATGTTTGTATTAGAGAAGAAACACTTAAAAATCAATGAACTAAATTTCACTCTAAGAGCAAGAAAAATAAGATTAAATTAAATGCAAAGTAAGTAGAAGGGAGAAAAAATAAATATAGAAATCAATCATATAAAGTGAATAAACAATAGAGAAAATCAACAAAAATGAAACTCACTAGTAAATACCTGCAAACATTTGAGAAACAGACAACTACAATTCCTTAATCATAAATCATTGTTTTCCTAAAATATAAAAAGGCAGACATTGTCAGAGTAGATGAAAATACAGGAGCGAACTATATACTATATGCAAAATACCCTCCAAATATAAAGATATTGACTGATAGGTTTAAAGTAAATTCATGGTAGGGCGTCTGGGTGGCTCAGTTGGTTGAGCGACTGCCTTCGGCTCAGGTCATGATCCCAGAGACCCAGGATCGAGTCCCACATCGGGCTCCCTGCTCGGCGGGAGGCCTGCTTCTCCCTCTCTCACTCCTCCTGCTTGTGTTCCCTCTCTGGCTGTGTTTCTCTCTGTCAAATAAATAAAATCTTAAAAAAAAAAAAAAAAAGATGAAAAAAAATAAAGTAAATTCATGGAAAAACAGACTCTGCAAATATTCATCATAAAGCTAATGTCTTAGTCTGTTGAGTCTGCTATGAGACCATAGACTGAGTGACTTATCAACAACATAAATTTATCTCACAATTCTGGAGACTGTGAAGCCCAAAATCAAGGTACCAGCCGATTCCAGACTGGGTAAGGGTCTTTTTCCTAGTTCATAGAAAACAGTTTTCTCATTGTCTTCTCAATGGCAGAGGGACAAGAAGGCTCTCTGGGGTCTCTTGTAAAGGCACTAATCTTATAATCTTTCATAAGGGTGGAGCTGTCATCCTCTAATCACCTAAGGGCTCCAGCTCCAAATGCCAACACTCTGGAGATTATGTTTCAACACTTGAATTGTAGGGACACAAATATTCACTCTATCATCTGGAATGGTTGTATTAATATTTGGTAAATAAAATTTAAAATAAAAATTATAACCAAGAATAAGATAAAAAAGTCATAATGATAAAAATGTCAATTCATTAAGGAGTCATAAAAACCCTAAATGAGTATGCACCTAAATAAAGAATTTAAATGAAGCAAAACCTGACAATTTAAAGTGAAATAAATAAGTTTACAATGGTAGTTAAATATTTCAAAACTTTTTCTCAGTAATTAATAGGACAAATGGATAGAAAATCAGTAAGGATGTACAAAGATTGAATAACTATAAAATCGACATTCATAGACTTTTCCAACAATAGAAGAAAATGCATTCTTTTTAAGTACACAGGCTGTATTCATCAAGATAGACTATATGCTGATTCATAAATCAGGCTGTAATAATTTTAAAGGGTTAATAAAGGGTTGATTTTTTTTTCTTTTTAAAGAAAATATTTTTGAAAGAAGTCTCTTTTAATAGGTTTAAGGAAGCCTACCTCATACTACTTGATGACAAAATATAACTAAAAAATGAGGTTATAAACTGGATTTTAAAAATTAGTATTCTAGGGTACCTGGGTGGCTCAGTGGGTTAAAGCCTCTGCCTTCAGCTCAGGTCAGGATCTCAGTGTCCTGGGATCAAGGCCCACATCAGGCTCTTGGCTCAGCAGGGAGCCTGCTTCTTCCCTTCTCTCGGCCTGCCTCTCTGCCTACTTGCAATCTTTCTCTCTCTGTCAACTAAAGAAAAAAATTTTTTTTTAAAAATTAGTATTCTATTTTCTCTTCTAGGTTATTTTGCACACCAAGTGATATCTCACAATGTACAAAAGGAAGCCTCTCAATGAGGAACATGTTTTTAATCAATAAATCAAAAGATAAATGATCAAAACTCAAATGCTCTGAAAACCAGTTTCAGGCATTGTGTTCTTATTACATCAAAAGCAATAAATAATAGAAAGTCCTAGATTTTTCTTTCAAATAATTGAAATATTTTAAGGAAATTATATCAGCCATCTCAAAGAAGAGAAGAGTGCTGGTCAGGCAAATTCCTTTCTAATTCAAATAGGATTTATGACTATAGCTCAAGGTTGTTTTTTACATTGTACACAGAGCTCTACAAAAAGCATTTTTTTTTAAATAGATAATCTATCAAAAACCTGGTCAGGCTATGACATAAATACCTAGTATGGCTATGTAGGCATACGGCCTCAATTTTTTCCACTAATCCAGAGGTAGAATGGTGCTATTTATGTTTTCTTGAAGCACATATGACTTGATTTCACTTGCTTTGGTTTGCTTTCGTTTGGTTTGGGTTTGGGTTTTAATCTAGTGTTGACACTAGTCAGTTTGAGATAAAAAAGAATGAGGAGGGGTGCCTGGGTGGCTCAGTTGGTTAAGCCACTGCCTTCAGCTCAGGTCATGATCCCGGAGACCTGGGATCAAGTCCCACATCGGGCTCCCTGCTCGGTGGGAAGCCTGCTTCTCCCTCTCTCACTCCCTCTACTTGTGTTCCCTCTCTCACTGTGTTTCTCTCTGTCAAATAAATAAATAAAATCTTTAAAAAAGAGAGAAAAAAAAAAAAAGGAAAAGAAAAGAAAAGACTGAGGAGAGTCCCGATGTCTAGGACCAAAGTCAGAGGTACTGACGATCAAAGTATTGATATTGATTAAGGAGCCCAGGAAACCAGAAAAAAATATGGAAGGGTGAAGTAATCAAGACCCTGATACAGAAAGGCTGGGGAATAATTTGGGAGCAATGAATGAAAGGCTGAATCAGAGCCCAGAGGGTCTACTGGAACAAGAGAGACGTTTGGCAGTGACGAAAGAATGTAAAAAACTAAAAGCAGGTCAAGAAAAGGAACTGCACAGATCTAGTTCCATGCCCATAATGTGCATAGAACTAGAGGTTAAAAATAGAAGGCAGGGTCTAGATATTCAGCGATGCCCAGGATGGCAGATGGGAAACCAGACCCAGAAGCAGGAGTCCCAACCCTGGAAAACAAATATGATTACTGAGTGATAAGTATATGCTAGTGTTTACGTGTGAGAAGCTCACCTACATCCATATATGATGCAACCTGGTTAACAGAAAAGAGCAGCAAGTTGGGCTTGAAACTGACCTAAATGCTCTGAAATATATACATATACAATGCATCCAGAGGCAGAACTAAGAGCAAGTAAAACACAGAAATCAGGTAGAGAGGCTCACCTATTAGGAGCAAAAATGAATCAAAAAAGGACCAGACGTTTCTGCCACAGAAACTGGGTTCTTCCATGAGATTTAAAGGGATATTAAATTTCATATATCTTTTTTTTGTGATGCAACTATGTATAAATATCAACAGTGCTAAAAATCAGATGTCATGAAGCAAAATATCATGAAACAAAACTACACCCAAGTTTAACAGTCTGATAACCCTATAAATGTGACTTTAAATACATAGAAGGTCGTATCAATTACTATAGCTCTGCCATAAAATAGGTATATATGAAATGGAATGATGTTGTCTATTCTTCCTCTGGAGCAAAAGTCATTAAAAACGGTGATTATTTCCAAATTTTATGAAGAATTTGTTTTCACAGAAATGTTCAAATTAAAAATCCCTAAAGAGCAAGTGAGCATTGTCAGGTCCGAAAGACCATGTGAAGGCTCAGGCATCAAGCATAATTGTTGAATATGGTCTACAATGGAGTGAAGGGGAGACTGGGTCATTGCCTTCAATCCTGCCTTTATTATCTTTGCTTCTCTGGAAGGCTGAGTTCACTGAGGGCACACACTCCTTGAGCTCAAACAGGTGGGGAATATGTGCTTAACCGTCTAACTGCTTTCCCTGTCCTTTATCCCTGACTTTCTTTCTGGGCTCCTCTCTCAGGTCCCCTTCCCTAGTTCTAGAAAACTCTCACTTCTACTCTTCTAGATGCCCTGACTGAGGGCACAGGTATCTCCTGAGACAGCTCCTCTCAAGAGTTGTATCCTGCCCCCAAATCCATGGTAATAATAATTCTTCAGTTAGTCTAGATCTCTATTTGCTGCCTGCTTAGAGACAATATTGACCCCCATGTGGAGTGCTTTAGTTGTCCCTCACCGACCAGATGCCTTGATATTAACTGCTTGCTTCCTATACCCATAGGCCTCCACCCCATCACGAGTCTCAGACCCCTGATTAGCCCCTCCCTGATCTACCCTAACATCCAGAGAGCACCCAACCTGCCTCTTTTGCAGAGTTGGCCCCTTTAGAATAATTTCACTTCCACTCTCTGAGGTGAGGGTCCATATCCTTAATTTAAACTCTTAATAAAGGTAACAATACTACATGAAGTGGTTCCTAGTATCAAGGTCTGAAGCTATGGGCTATATGAAAGGAAAGTTACTAAGACAACTCACTTGTGATTTCCTGATCTCCCAGATATATTTATTAGGAAAACTGTGATGAAAACAGGACAGTCTGGGAATGACTCTGACCCAAAAACAAGCCACTGAGCAAACACTTCTCAGTGTTCAAAGGACAGCCAAGCTCATTACAAAGTAAAATAGAAACCAACTACAGGTAATGGTAAAACTAATTAATTATGAAGTCGCCTCCCCATCATTTCCTTCAGATGTAAAATGAAAAAGTTGAGGTTAGGCCATCTCTGAGGCCTCCTTAAGCTCTAAAAATATCTATGATCTGTAAAGGATGGCTTGCTTTAAATTGTCATTTTATGTTAAACATACAAAAACTTATTAACAATAGGATATACTTTTTGTGGATACTACATAGAATCAGGATGACCAAAATATGAGGTTTTAAAGGAAAGCAGAGGGGTGCCTGGTTATCTCAGCTGGTTAAGTGTCTGCCTTTGGCTCAGGTCATATCCCAGGGTCCTGGGATGGAGCCCTGCATCGGGCTCCTTCCCTCTCCCTCTGCCTGCTGATCCCCTTGATTATGCGCTCTCTCGCTCTCTTGCTCTCCTTCTCTCTGTCAAATAAATAAGTAAAATCTTTAAAGAATAGTAGGAAGGAAAGAAGGAAGGGAGGGAAAGAGGGAGGGAGGGAGAAAAGAAGGGAGGGAGGGAGGGAGGGGGGAAGGAGGGAGGAAGGAAGGAAGGGGATGCTTAAAAATTGAGAAGCCAAAACTTGACTTAATTTGTGGAGTATCCACAAGGTCTGAATAGTAAGATACCTGAATCCACAAAACATCTGACAAATCCCTATTCATAGTTATTTCTTTATCAGCCTATTTCCAGAGTCCAGAGTGTGGTGGAGGTTGTAAATACAGTATTATATAGAAATGCACTATCATTTGGGAAATGATGCCATAGAATAAAAAAAAAAAATTAATGTCTTTTATCATATTAAAATCTATGGCCATAAAGGCAACTGGGCAATGCCAGCAAGATGGTAAGAACACAGTGCTCCACCTCCCTGGTCAAAACTCAATGGCATCAATTTCCAGTGATTCACGTTTTCAGGAACACAGTTCTTCTTTTTGAAATGTTTTAACAGTTATGAATGACCTGTTTTCAGTATAAACACCTAATGTGTTTTTCTATCAGATTAGTTCGTGATGGAATAATGTACATCAATTTCATGCCTAATTTGCACTTTTATAGCGGAAACATCAAAAAGAAATTCTAAATGAAATGCTGATTCATGAAGCAAGAAAAAAAAATCATTCTTAATTCAAACTCGGCCCCATGTTTATTAGGCCACCAAAATTGGAGAATTCTGCAGATAGCACACTGGGTCTCCCCAAAGGGTCTTCTCTTCCCCACAGGTCTCCACTCCTGCTGGCCACCTGCTGCTTACAGCAGAACTGTGAGGCACAGAATGTTGCTCCTTGGCTTTAAGAACAGAAGCTGCACTCTAAAACAGGGATCAGCAAACAATGACCCATGGGCCATATGCGTCCCATCATTTGTTCTGGTATGGCTCTCGAGCTAAGAAGGGTGGTTACATTTTAAATGGGTAACAGGAAACAAAAAAAAGAAAAATAGTTCAAGACATGTGAAAATTACATGAATTCAAGCATCCAGTAAATGAAGTATAGGACATAGCCAGATGCATACATACTTGTTCACACTTTTTCTGTGGCAGCTTAGTGCTTAATAAAATCAAACGCCACAACAGAAACCATACAGCCCACAAGCTCTATATACTGTCTGGCCCATTAGAGAAAAATTTTGCCAACCTCCGCCCTGAAATATCTAGGAAATTGCCTTGTTGACCCAGAGACAGCAACAATAATCTACTCAGCAAATGCAAATGTCTCCTGCACTTCATACCTAATGCAAAGTCAAATCTCAACGTTAATGCTCTGCTTTATACAAAAGTCCTCTACAAGAACACTTTTTTCTTTCTAAAATTTCTGCCAGAGTTTTTCAGGCTCAGTTACTTGCTTAAAACCAGTGTCTCTGCTCTTCTCCCTGTTCTTTTCTGTCCCCAAATTCAACCAGATTTCTTCATAGCACTTAACTGCAGTGAGGATTTATTTTCCCTTTGTCTTTCTCTCCCACTAGAGAGCAAATTCAATGACGCTGGGGTCTTATGTATTCTGTTCACCATCATGTAGTGCTCTTTTAAAAACACTCAGTACACTTAGTGCTAAATGGAAGATGCTTAACCAATATCAAATGACTAGCTGACTGAATAAACAAATAAAGCTAAAAGAACCAAAGAGAAAAAAAATTTAAATGGATTTTTTGAAAGCACACTACCCCTGCTTCCCCTACCCCCCCCCACACAAAAAGATCTAATTGGTCTGAAAACTAAGGCTGCAACTCACAAAACGCTGACCATGGACCAGACACTATGCTCTTGACCTCCCAGGACTACGGTAACATATCACCATAAGATGCGTGGCTTAAAACAGGTATGCACCCTCCCACAGTTTTGGAGGCTACAGATCTGAAGCCAAGACATCAATAGGGCTACAATCCTTCTAAAGTCTCTAGGAGAGATTTCAGTCCTTGTCTCTTCTAGTTTCTAGGAGCTATTGGCATCCTTGACTTGGGCTACAGCGCTTGTAAACCTCGTTTTTGGCTTTACACGACCTGTGTCTTTTCCTCTTCGGCCTCTTCATAAAGACACTTGCCATTGGATTTTGGACACACCAGTTTAATCTAAGATGATCTCATCTCATGATCCTTAACTTAATCACATCTGCAGATACCCTTTTTGCAGAGGAGGTCGCAGTCATGGGTGCCAGGGATCAGGACACTGTTTATCTTTTGGAGGCTACTATTCAATTCACTACCCCTAGCAACAGGATATCAGCACATTAGTGATATCATTTAAGTTCTCCTTGATAGTTACTATCACTTCTTAGATAAGAAAACTCTAAGAATAAAGTAAAAAGACTAGCATTTGAAACTAAGTCTGTTGGGATTTAAGACTATGCCCTTAACTATTATGGGATTATACTGTCTACACAGCCATCTGGGCCTCTTCCTGAACCAACTTGCCAGTGGCATATAGTGGAGTCCCAAGCCACCACAAAATCTCTTCATTTCCCTCCACCCATTCCATATCTAGCCAGTCCACCTGGCTTGCAAACAAACAAACAAACAAACAAAAAACTTTCACAGGTCACTAGGAAACTCCCAGTTGTCCCCAGGGTTAATCTGACACTCTTAGCCCCCTTCTCTAAAATTCAGCTCCTGCTTCTCATAGTAAATTTTGTTAAATGCTTCATGGTGTTCATGGCAAATTAAATTCACCGTGTGTCCATCACTGATGAGCACTGTGTATGAGAGATTCTAAAGAGAATATTTTCTTTACTTCACTCCAGCATATCTTATAGAAGTATAAATTACTTTTTTTTAATTGAGATGCAGATGACGGGGGGGGGGCATCTCACATGGCAACAAGGAAGTAAGATATAAGGAAGGAATTCTTCTCTGGTCACTTTGAATTAGAGCATTACAGTGGCCCTTGAGGGACTGACTATAAACTATGGGCATTTCTCCAAACTCTTTCAAATGACTTGACTCAAAACTCACATCAAGTTAGTTCCTTGTGAAAATCCCCCTCCTAGTGGCGAGAGAATTAATGTACTTCTAAAAGTAAACAAATTGCTCCTTTTGCAGCTGAATGAGAACTGTTACACATCATGCCAACTCAGAGGGAACACACAGTCACGGAGATGGAAGGGTCAAAAGCCAATTACCTGGAAATTTCTGTCACTTTTTAATGCTTAGTTTCCTTTACCGCAAACAAATATCACACTTTAATATCACTGCACAGTAAAGGAAAACCTTTGACTTGTGGGCTTGTGGAAAAAGCAGAAAGAAAAAGCACCATTCATGTGAGAGTCAAAACCTAGCCTGCACTTTGCTGAAGAATAAGGCTTTTGTGCTATGTCTTTTACCCCTGCTCGAGCTGGGGGCTCAGACTGACTCTGCAGACAGGAAACTGACAATGATTGATCAACTTCTCCCTACCTGACTGTTTCATAGTTTTTATATCATTGCATCTTCACAACCACCCTTAAAAATAGGCAAAAGCCCTCATTTTAGAGTTGAGGACGTTGAGGCTCACTCAGAAAGCCTCATGACTTACGAAAGGTCAAGCAGTTAATTAGTAGCCATCTAGGATACATCAAAGAGATTCCCAAACACCAAGTTTACCTAAATCAACTTTTTTTTTCCCTGCACCTGCCAGTATATTCTAAGCATATGCTTTTAAAATAATGAAACGCTAAATCTCGCAATCAAGTTATTACAGCATTCTGGTAAGCCTACAAGTGTCATGCTGTTTTTGCTAAAGACGACCAGGATATGACACTGTCTCCTCCTATTACGCCCAGCCAGTGGACTGACTGTCAAATACCCACGGCTATGATCTGTTTAGCAAGGTCAGCTGCTTGACTGCTATGAATAATTGGATGCCATTAATAACGGTCAGCTCCAGGATACAGGAAAGTGGTCAAGCGTGGTAACTGTATTTTGAATTCCAGCAGATTATTTCCTGGGGAGCAGGAAGACAACTTCTATATGGGATACAGTTTTCCTATGGACCATAGAAATAACTGCTTCCCTAAAGGTGAAGGGGACAAACCAAGGGCTCTCTTAATAACATGTATGACAACTTCTGGAAAGAAGTCAACATTTTACAGTATTCGTCTAACACTAATTGTCTTCAGTAGTTAACTTTCTTATTCCTTCTTTTAGATTATCACTAGAGCTTTACATATGGAGGGGGAGGTGTCCATGTCTAAATCTGGAAGCACCAGTGAGGTCAGATCAATGGCTAATTAGGAAATCTAATCCAGTTGATAGTCATCTGAAAGGTCAAGCATAAATCTTTTGCTGTTTAATGTGTATTAAATGTCCATAATATTTTAAAGGCTGTGAATACTGCAGAATAATGATATGGAACAACTATATCATTTAAAAAAAATCTTGCTAGAGAATGAAGTCTTTTTTTTAAAAAAACCTTCGAGAATATAATAAAAATTAGAAACTAAAGATAGTGGGAAAAAGTCACATTTGTATAATCATGTGGAAAGAAGAAGTTGAAAACAATTTTATAGAAAGATAATAGACTAGGGTTTGGGTAGTAAATAAAGTAAAGAGCAAAAGAAAAAATAATAGAGAAATGCAATAATAGCAGCATGTTGTATTTCAACATCCATCAGCTGTCAGTTTTAGTCGTCAATATGGAAACTGTCTTAAACTGGCCAGCCGTATAAGCAAACAAAATTAAACTTAAAACTTATCATAGCAGAAGAATAAGTAAAGGAAGCACAATGGGAACATGGAGTTATAATACAACCACTTGAAACAATAAGTATTCAGCATGTATTTTAATTCTTGTCAGCTTTTCCATTACCTGAAACTATTACAAAATGGACCATCTGACCATTTTTTTTTCAAAGTTTTGATCAACACTGAAATGAAAAGATAAACAAATGAATCATAGACAAAACAGAAAAGCCAAAACAATTAAACCTTCATTAAAAAACAGAGAAACTCCTCATGGCCTTGGGTTATATCATGGTTTCTTAGATAGGATACAAAAGGACAGGTGACAAAAATAAATTGACTACTCAGAATTTAAAACTTCTGAGCTGCAAATGATACCATCGAGAAAGTGAAAAGAGAGCCCAGAGAATGGAGAAAACATTTGCAAATCATATATGTGATAAAGGATTTGCATCTCAATACAAATAGCCAAAGAGCAGAAACAACCTGAATATCCATTAACTGATGAATGGGTAAATAATGTGAAGTATAGCCATACAAAGGAATATTACTCAGCCATAAAAAGGAATGAAGTACTGACATATGCTACAACATGTCTGACCCTTCAAAACTATGCTAAGTGAAAGAAGCTAGTGAAAGAGGCCACATATTGTACAAATCCTTTTATGATAAATGTCCAGAATAAGAAAATTTATAGAGACAGACAGTAAATTACAGGTTGTTTAGGGTTAGGGGGAAAGGAGACAGGAGGGAAAAGGTCACTTAGTACTAATGAATATAAGGTTTTTGGGGGGGGATGAAAATGCTCTAATTAGTTCATGCTGATGGCTGCAAAACCTTATGAACATACTAAAAAGACATTAAATTGGATACTTTAAATAAAGATGAATTTTAGGCATGTGACTTATATCTCAGTAAATTCAAAGCTGTTTTAAAAGAACAATCAAAACAAAGAAAAATACCAATAGGTAAAGGCTGCTTCCCTAGAGACAAAATCATTCTTTTAGACTGGAGATCCAAAACAGCAGAAGCAACCTGCACAAGCCAGCAAGTGGATCCCTAAGATTTCTGCCTCAGAAGATCCTAAGCCTCACTGTCACTGTAAAATTTCTTACCCTTTATGGTCTATCTTCTTGGGGCGATATGGAAGGGATCTTTTCCCCTCAGTCTTACTGGCTGATGCATTTATTCAGAAGAATTTCCACTGATAAGGGAAAAACTGTACTCTAAGATGGCCAACCAAACTAGCAAGGGAATTCCAATCTCTGTCTCAAAGCCCTTCCAGGTTCTTCGTTCCTACCCTGTTTCCCATGTGGGGCAAAAGTACCAAGTATAAGGAAGTACAAGGGTATAAACTGTCTTCCTTGCTTGTGCTTAGTGCTCAGGACTTTGGAGATCAGTCTCCTCTGAGCCCGCCGGTGTAAAATAAATCTCCAAGTGCTGCTTGGTTCTTCCACCAAGATCCAGTCCAGATTCCCTAACATTTGGTTCCCTGACCAGGGAAACTCAACTGCCCATTGCTGCCACCAGTTTGGTGCAACAGTGGGGCAGAAATGGAATGAGGGATTGTAAAAGAGAAGATGCACCCTGCTTAATTTTTGGCAGTTTCCCACGTGGTTGCCTGGGACCAGCTTGGTTCTGCTGTTTCCACCCAGACTCAAAGAAGACTTGGCAGGTAGGACCTGGTCCTGAAGTCGGATTCCATCAGATTCTGGTAAGGCCTGGGGCCCCAGGACATAGTCAGGCCTGCCCATCATGGTGGAAGGGGAAACTGATCACTTCCCAGAGACCTCTTAGAGGTCTCACAGGTAGGGACTCCCGGGGGGGGGGGTCCCATCAGGTCTGGAACCTCTTGAAAGGGAGGACAGGAAGGAATTTCCAAAAGGAATTCCAGAGGTCAGGGCCTGGGCAGGGGTGGAGGGGTGGAACTATAATTATTTCTGGAGTGAATGTGTGAGTGGACTGATTCTGCGGCTCTATGGGCAGGCACCCTTAGGGTCCCCAGAAGCCTACAGAGTTCAAGTGGGTCTTAACCTGTTTCCACGGTGACCTCAGGTCTAAGGCGAGCCCCTTTGAAGCACCACTCCGGGGTTTATATGGACTCCTTACAGCCAAGAGGCACTCAAGTCTCCTCTGGGAGGATGGACAGGCAGGCATCTGATTGGTCTCTCCTCTGGAGGGGCACCCACCCTTTGTTCATCTTTACACCAGTGACACAGGCAGGGAACACACAGGGTGGACAAGAGAGCCTCTGCTCATCATAGGTGGAAGCTCTTCAAAACCTATGGTCTTGGACTGTATGCTCAAAACTTTGAAGAAGAATTCTCAGGAGACTGACCATGGAATCGAAGTGTCTCCTGGAAAATTAGGCACATTATATGAACTGGAATGGGCCACCTGTGGGGTCGACTGGCTCTCCAAGGGTGCCCTAAGACCTACCCATTGTCCAGGTCATTTACAAAATTATGTTTGGGACTCCCGGACACCCTAACCAATTCCTATATATTGATTCTTCACTTCAGATAGCCCAAACTACACCCACATAGGTCCAATTCTGTGCTAAGAGGAAAGACCAAAATAGGATATTTGTAACCCAAGTAAAAGAGCCCAAAGGCTTTGGCTCTAAGGAAGCAAAGCCTATCAGGGAGGCTCTGCCCCAGGGGGCATCAGAGGCAGCAAGAGAGATGAGCTCTGGATAAGGATAAGCCCGTCAGGAAGTGCAGGGACTGCAGTCCTCCTCTGACCTGGGGCCTCAACCTGAGCTGCAGGAAGACATTGCTCCTGCTTCCTCTAAGTGGCTTGTGTGGGGAGATATTCTGATTTAGCAGCTCTGATGGCCCACAGGAAACTTGATCTGGACAGAAACAGGATGTAAAATAACAGGAACTCTCATACTTACATTTAAGACAAAGAGTGGGGGCGCCGGGGTGGCTCAATTGGCTAAATGTCTGCATTCCATTCAGGTTATGATCCCAGGTGTCCTTCAGGATGGGGACTTTAAGGAATATTCCCAAGCAGCTGCCAAAACTCCCTTTCTTTCTGGGAAGTTCCTGTCTTCTCTGGCCTAGCACAGACTGCCTATCCCCCCTTGTTGGTGGGAAAACATGGCATCTGCTCCTCTGTTGAAGCTGGTGAGCTCCTGAACTGGGAACCCTTTCTCTGCCCTCTAGCAGCTCTTTGTCTTCTGCCTCCCCATCCCCCTTTTCCCCTTTCTGTACCACTTTGGGTGCAGTCAGAATTACTGGCTTTTAGACCATCCTTGGTGCCTAAGGCACCACGGCGGTTCCTCCCTTCACTATCAAGGAGCAAGAAGAGCACCCCCTGGACACAACACCACCCACTCCCGATTTCCCCGCCAGTGTCTCGGGTGAAAACTGATCTTAGGAAGGATCCAGGTGGAACATAACTCAATATTTAAACGAAGTTAAGTTTGTTGGTTTAATTAAGATAGATGTGTCTTTTAAGTTAGCAGTAAACGTGAAACTTGTTTATTCTATCAAGGTTTGCTGAAAGGCAAAAAGCCTTGTGTGTAATCTCTGTTGCACATGTTAGCAAATGATGACTAAACTGATGGCTAACTGTCTCAAGGTTTCCTTGGGTAATTGTTAAAGATAGCTTTCAAAGTCTTTGGTAAACTAAAGCTTAAAGCTTTGCTTGGATGATAAATGGAATTAAATTTATCAGACATCTAGGTCTTTTCCAAATAAGATAAAGTGCAAAGTCATTAATTACTGGACATAGGTTTGTGTTTCTGACTTTTTATTGCAAAGAACTAAGGACATTTAAATATGTTAGTAAACATGTTTTGTGCTTAACTGACTCATAAATTTGCCATCTAAAGAATTCTGGTGTAACAGTTCACAATCAGTTACTTCTTAGTCTTCACACGAGATTAAGGTTTCTAAAGAGTGCAAAATTCAGCTAACTGTAACTGAGACTGATGGAAATAAGGGAAACAGCTCTATATGTGGAAAAGTAGGGGATACGTAAGAAAGATAGGGAATGAAAAAGGATTTTTGTTGATGGTAAAAGAAGGTCATTTCATCCTACATGAGATGGTTTTTTGGAAAGAAATGGCTTGGGACAAAATCTGAATGCAAAGGAAAGTTGTAGAAGATTTATGGAGGAGAAACCTTAGAACAGAATTTTACATGTGGTCAGGGCAGACCAAAATTGAAATGAATGGGTTTTTTTTTTTTTAAGATTTTATTTATTTGACAGAGAGAAACACAGCTAGAGAGGGAACACAAGCAAGGGCAGTGAGAGAGGGAGAAGCAGGCCTCCTGCAGAGCAGGGAGCCTGACGTGGAGCTCAAACCTGGGACTCTAGGATCACCACCTGAGCACCAAAGGCAGATGCCTAGTAACTGAGTCACCCAGGCAGCCAAATGAATGGATTTTAAAGTATAAGATTCAAAGTCGGCTTTCTCTCTATTCAAAAAGACAAATTATTCTCTAATTGTTGGTCTGTTCTTGATAGGAAAATGCAAATAGTTGTTTTCTCTCCACCTGCCTAGAAAAACCAGTTTCTCTGTCTTGCCTTTATCAGGTCTAAAAACCCTAATCCTATTTAGGCATGTCCTTTAAAACTTTCTAAGGTTTCAACAAACTTCCCCCAAGATTATATTATGAACAAAGTCTTGTTGACTAATTAGGCTTGCTTGTTTGGTATGTTACCTTCTGGTTCTGGCTATTGAAGTGCTACTGTTAGGGTCCATGGTCAAAGGAACAAAGCTGATACAAAAGCAAAGATCAAGCAAAGCTTTATTTCTATTTCACGCCAAGTATCCAGAACCATACTGACCGTCAGAGCCATCTCTATGGAGAGAGAGCGACCCTGCCTATTCTGACAAGCTAGCTTTAATAGGGCAAAAACGCAAGCCACAAGCTAAGGGGATTAACTAATTGGGCATCTCTACCGGGTTCTAAGTGTTGATACCAGGAACTGGCCACGCATTCTTAATTTGTATCTCCACTGCTCAGGATCGGGGAGGTTAAGGGGATTAACTGATTGGGAGTTTCCACCCGATCTGGCTTGCCTTTGTTTTCCTGGGCTTTGATACCAGGAACTGGCTAATTAGGTCCTTACAGTTAAATGTCACAGAATAACTGAGTTTCCTTGTCAATCATATCATAATGAATTCTCTCATCAGATCATTAACAATGTCCATTTCTGAGTTTTTTGTCATTTATAATTGTTCTTCATGTCTTGCAAAATGAATTTCATCTTCAAGAATAAAGGACTTGTAGGACAGTATGGGTATTTAATAGCTTTAAAATCATAAAACTGAAATGGGTAAGATTTTCCAGAACTAACTAAAGGCTGCAATCAAACTTAACAAGAACTAGTAACATGGGACTACCTGAACTAAAAAGACGATTATAGTGTTGTGACTCTTGTTTGAAACATTGTTGGTTCTCTAATGTTTGCCCTTGAAGACTAAGGAAACGTTTTCTTAAGATATCTGTGACTTACAGAAATATAAAAATATTCATTTGTAAATAAATCAAAGCATTTAACTTTTCTATCTGAACCCTCTGAAACTCAAAAGGTCTCAGTAGGTATTCTTTCTTACATGGCAATCATAGCCATTTGCATAAGTTCAATAAGAATCTGTTCTCCTTTTAACTGGACTTCATTGGAAAATGTTGGTTATTTTGACTGGAATGTCATATTTAAGAGAGGCATGCACAGACTCAGATATGACCAGCTTTAAGGAACTAAGGTTGACTTTATGAAACGTGGAGCCATAAAGCCCCTTAGAAATGTCAGCCTGATACCTTGCTTACAGTTTCCAACAGCCTCACCAGGTGAGTAAAGAATTTCACTTCCTGGTAGGTGAAGGAACCTCAAGATATATTGGGGGCCTCCTGAAGAGAAAGCCACCCAAATCTACAGGTATTGTAGGCATGTCTGATGGGAAGTACCTGGCTTGGCTTCTGGCCTGGAGAGGCTACTAAAAGTTCAACCTAGAGATTCCTTATAAAACGTTCCAGCAAAGCAGATTCTAAGAGATCTTTATGATCGCTCACTGCTTTTGCTGTGTTTATGTAAATGATTAGTTCAAGTTTGTTTAAAACTGGACTTCTTTTTCAAATAAATTAGTTCTGATTTGGCTATCTTTGGAAATGAAGGCTATTCTAGAGAGAAAAATTGTTTAAATAACACACTTTTGTGGATATTAAATTATAAATCCGATTGTCTTTAAATGTTTGTTATTTACCAAAGTTAGACAACTTGAGGTAAACTTCAGAGAAATTACGATAGTAACTCATATATAGACAATCTTCTTGCTTGTTATTCTGTGGGGATAATAATAGGACCCCATGGCACATGATTAAACAACTGGAAAATAGGTTTGATTCCCCAACAATTATATAATTTAACTATCACCTTGATCTGTGTGGCTGGAGTAATGAAATCACCTAAAAGGCAGAAGCATACTCCACTCCATAGGATTGATTATAGACTTGTAGAGATAATGGATGACCTCACTTTCTTTTCGATTGGATTGGATGATGCATGTGGGACTCCCCTTATCTCTTGACAAGTTTTCTCCTACTTGCCAGTGTTCCTTTGTAATTAGAATATTGTGAAGGCTGCACCACTCAAAAAGGGCTTCTTAACGGTTTTATCCCTTAGTCATACTTATCCTAGAAGCCACCTCTATTGAGGTATAATTGCAAACAATCACTTTAGCTAAGCATAGAACAGCCCTCCTGGTAAAAGGAGCCTCAAAGCTCACTATGGGAGAATTCCTGACTGTAATGACTTCACATCAGGTCCAGAGTCTTAGTAACCACAGGCCCCTAACAGATGATGGGAGGCAGACTATTAAATACCAGGCATTGCTTAAAATACCTAAAACCTGTCAAACTTTAAACCCAGCTACCCTTATGCCTGGACATAATTATCATAGTTCTATAGAACATAAGTGTTGGAGGTCATTGATCTTGTTTATTCTAGACAACTAGACTTAAAAGATTCCTGTAGCTATAATTTGCATCAAAGGCTCTATGGCAGGCTACCTCCCATAATAAGCAGGCTTAGAGGAGACCTTGAACAGATTGGGGACTTAAAAGTGTCCTAAATACCTCCAAGCCCTGGGAAAAACTCTAAGGCACGTCTCCTGAGAACCTTTAGAAAGGACCCCCTTAAACCAGGGCCCTACACTGTTGTTCTAGCTTAACCACCCCTACTGCCCTTAAGGTCTTAGATGTTACCCCATGGGTCCACCATTCTAGAGTAAAGAAGGCTCACCAGTCTGTGGGGAGCCCAGAGCCAGGCTGGCGTCAACAGTTGAGTAAGAGCTCCTGAACTTCTCAGCCTGGGCATTTTTGCCCAGTTAGGCTAGAGTTAATAGTTGAGCAAAACTCTTGGTACCCACCTATCTGGGCCTCTGCCCTTACGAGTCGAAGGCCAGTTAATTATGTTCTGATATAGACATAAACATGTAGGCATGTGCTGTGCCTCCTTTTTTCTTTATTGATAGTAGTTTGGCGGGAACAAAGAGAATTGTTGTCATGGGAGAGATATGGGGAACTGTGGGGGTATGGACGGAATTCTTGCTGTAACTTTCCCACTATAGATGTTTCTGCATGATTGTGCACTGTTCACTATATAATGACTTGTAACCCTGAATAAAATCGGCACTCTTTGGACACCACCCACTTTGCCCCTCCTGTCCCCATCTCTTTTCTTTCGCCTTCGTTTCACCATCTCCTTGCCCTCAGGTTCAGCTTACCTTGCCGCGCCGGCCGCGACACCAGTCACACAAGTGGAAAGCTCAACCAGACCCTACAGACCTGCTCCAGCTCCAACTTTGGTGAGACCTCACAGAATAATGGAAATCTGTTCACCATGGTCCCTGGCTATCATTGGCATAACATCCCACACCTCAGGAGTCGGACTTTATGCTGTTGCCCCTTCTGATTGAACTTTCTCCCAGAAACTTGTTATCATTATTGATTATTGGGCAACCTTAGGAATCTCAGGATGGATTGCTAAGGTCATAGAAAACACTGTTACCAGGTGAGCTGGCACCCAGATACCCAGATATTAACCTTGCAGGGCTGTCAGCCCTATAGCAGATAATAATGATGCCCTCTAACTAGGTGTTTAAAGGGGCATCAAAGGGGGGAACAATAAGAGAAAAACTCTACGATGGCTGACCAAACTAGCAAGGGAATTCCAGTCCTTGTCTCAAAGCCCTTCAGGGTGTTTCTTCCCTACCATTTCCCATGCACACCAAAAGAACCAAATATGAGGAAGTAGAAAGGTATAAATTGCCCTCCTTGCTTGTGCTCAGGGCTCAGACCTTTGGAGAACAGTCTCCTCCGAGCCCCAAAGTCTCCAAGTGCCGCCTGGTTCTTCAACAGAATCCAGTCCAGGTTCCCTCACACCATCAGCTAATGTAACCTGAGGATGCCAATGTAAGGACCTATTTAGCCAGTTCCTGGTATCAAAGCCCAGAAAGCCCAAGAGCCAGATCAGGTGAAAATACCCAGTCACTTAATCCCCTTAACCTCCAGGTTCCAGGAGCAATGGAGATGTAAATTATCAACACTTAGGACCAGGTGGGAGCACCCAAATGCCCTTAACATCCTGGATCTTGAATAACGGAAATGCAAATTAACTCTGGGCAGCTACGTGATCCTAGTCAACTCTGGTTTGGGGCTCTGCCCTATAAAAGCTAGCCTGAGAAATTAGGCAGCACCGTTCTCTCCTTAGAGATGACCCTGGCCCAGCCAGTGAAATTCTGATGCTTGTGAAATAAAGCTTTGCTTGACCTTCGCTTTTGTATCAGCCTCGTTCCTTTGGCCACGGATTCTATCAGCCATAACCTACAAGAAATAGGCAATATTAACCTAGCAGGAGTCTATGTTCTCAGATAATAGTAAAGAATTTTGAAGGGGTCCCCAAACCTAGGCAAGGTCTAAATACTTCCCTGAAAGGAACATCAGATGGAAGCATTCAAGATTTTTAGGCCTGAGAAAATTATATGAACAGGTGATGATCAGTTTATAGACATAAAGACCCAGAACCCAGGTCTCCCAGTCTTTTTTTTTTTTTTAGGTTTTATTTATGGGCACCTGGGTGGCTCTGAGGGTTGAGCCTCTGCCTCCGGCTTAGGTCATGATCTCAAGGTCCTGGGATCAAATCCCACATCAGGCTCCCCGCTTAGCAGGGAGCCTGCTTCCCCCTCTTTCTCTGCCTGTTTCTCTTCCTATTTGTGATATATCTCTCTGTGTCAAATAAATAAAATCTTTTTTAAATAAAAATAAAATTTTATTTTAAATTTTTAATTTATATTTTTAAATTAAAATTAATAAAAATAAAATTTTATTAAAATAAAAAGACTATTTCTTTATTTGAGAGAGGGTGAGCAAGCGCATTAGAGTGGAGAAGGTCAGAGGGAGAAGCAGACTCCAGGTGGAGCTGGGAACCCGATGTGGGACTTGATCCCAGGACTGTGGGATCATGACCTGAGTGGAAGGCAGTTACTTACAACTGAGCCACACAGGTGCCCCAGATCTCCCAGTCTTAATTATGCCTCCCAGGTGAAGCAGGAGACTGAAACTAGAGTGTTGAGGGTCAACTTTCTGACTTTTGTCCTCAAATTAGAGCCTTCTTCCCCAAGGGGACATCCATTCCTTCCAAAACCACCTTTAAAACTACACAAGTGGGCACCTGGGTGGCTCAGTTGAGCGACTGCCCCCGGGATTGAGTCCTGCATTGGGCTCCTGGGTCGCTGCTCCCTCTGATGTTCTCCCCTCTCATGCACTCACACTCTCTCTCCCTCTCACACTCTCTCAAATAAATAAAATATTAAACAACAACAACAAAAAAGAACATACACAACCTAGAACAGAAAAAAAGGAATAAGATCCTTATCCCAGCAGCAAAATGTTTAGAACCTTCAAGCATCTTATTTTAAAATCAGAAGATTAAATGCCTTAGATATCAACAGCTTCCTCATTTGCACAATGGAGAATGGGAACAGCACTTATAAGTCCATACTACTGTGGTAAATAATTGTGGTACAATTAAGAATGTGCATCATAAATGTGTGTGTGAGAGAGAGAGAGAGAGAGAGAAAGAGAGAAAGAGAGGTTGATGGTGAAGGGGTTCAGGGAAAGCTAAGGCTGAACATCAGAACCTGGGAATATTTTAATGGTTTTCTAGAACAGATCAGAAAAGATAGAGAAGTTCCTGATGCTTAAAGACAAAGCATACAAGATACAAGAATGGAAAATTTTGTTCTCATTACTATGCTCTGGGCTTTAGGAGAAACTTAATGTAATTATTAAGGATAATTCAGAATTCAAGATTTTATTTTGTTCTTATGCCTGTTACTTTAATTTTAATAAATTTTGTGATTCTCAAGTTTCCTATTGCCCCCCCTTTTTTACTTGAATTATCTTTATTTCTTTTCATAAAATAAAAACGTATCTTGAAGAGAACTCTGACTAACTCTTGAGATGGAGTCAATTCACCAATAACATATCCTTGCCAATTTTCCAACCACCACAAATTCTCATGCACATGAGGAGAAAAGGTGAGAGCACGGGTCGACAGCATGTACAGCTCATGTTTTATTCATCTTTCCAAAATCGTGGGAATAGTAACTAATTACCCTACATTGTGCCTCTGTAGGATAAAGAAGAGTAATCTAGCTGTGCTCTACTTTAAGAAAAACTAGAAATGACTTCTAAAAATCAAAATTTATTGAAATTATATAATAAAACAAAAAGCATATCCATAGAAGGATTTGAGATAAGGTGACATTTGAAAAACAATGCTTAGCACATTTACAATATGACTGCATTTCTAAAACTTGAATTACTATTTTACCAAAATCCATTATTTAAAAATCCAAATTTATAAAGGCAGAAGCATTAGGGGGTTGGTTGTTAAATTCGTAAAAAGATTTCTTCAAATAGCATGACACCTCCACCTCCCACCTCCATGTGCTAAAAATATAATTTGCAATTGATCAAATGCAAATTCAGGGAAACACAGAAATTGTTAGAACTAAATATGCCTGGATTTGTCTTGTTGTTTCTGTGGGTAGATAGGAAAATTGAAGATCTGAGAATTTAAGTAGTCATTCTGAGATTAAAGTTTTATATAATTAGGTTCTCCTAGTTCCTTATCTATAAAATATCTGTCTGTACATAATTCTAATACACAATCAGACACAAACTGTACATGCTAATGGGAGAAACAGAGAAATATGACACTAAAAGAGTGGATAGTTCCAAAATTATTTCATCTTAGCCTCTGGGTATATTTTATTTGCTTTAGCCATATAAAGATAGGCATTTGAAAGCTAATGCACATAAATTGATGTAAGTAACATTAAGCAGAATGTCTATGAGAAGTAAATCCAGGAATAGAACCCCAACACATGCTATAATCTGAAGAAAGGCTCAAGAAAATATCATGGAGGATGACAAAAGACAATGATCAGATTTTAAGTGATCAAAGCAAAATTAAAGGAAAGATTTTAAGGGCAGGGCACTATATACTAATACTTTTTTTTTTTTTTTAAGATTTTATTTATTTGACAGAATCACAGCTAGAGAGGGAACATCAGCAGAGGGGGTAAGAGAGGGAGAAGCATGCTTTCTGCTAAGCAGGGAGCCCAATGTGAGGCTAATCCAGATATTCCGGGATCATGACCTGAGCCAAAGGCAGATGCTTAACAGCTGAGTCACCCAGGGACCCCTATACTAACGCTTTTTAAACAAACAAATTTCACTTTAAAGTTGAACCTCAAAAAGTACCTGTACCTCCAGCATTCCTCTGACCACCCTGAAACTGATTTTTAACAGGGACTAAAGAGGAACGTATTGGCTAGCTTGCATTTTTGCTTCTGAAGGCAAAACATATGACAATAGGCTTGTTCTAACCAGTGTACAAGTCCCCAGGTACACAGTCAGGCTATTCAGAAACTTGTGCAAGCAATGTCAGTTTCCAAAACGAAGTTTAAAATACTACTCAAGGAGAGAAATGCAGAATAGAAACTCCACTAAGATGGATCATCAGAAGTCCAGAGAACTTGAACCTTGTAGCAATAGGATGGGACTGTATGTCTAATCAGGGAAAGCAACGTAACCAATTTAAAGGTGAATACATGGCCACATTCCAGAGAATTCCAGGGCAGTCAAACACTGGGTTTCGTAGATTCTATTCTTGACTTCAGAATTTTATCTTGCTAATGCACTCCCTGTCTAGTAATCAAGTCTGACAAAGCCAGGTAAAAGGGAATATTTTCTTGATAAGAGCGGAGCATAGGACTAAATAACAAGTGGATAAAATTGCTTCTAACTATCTGTGTAAAGATGCCATTAAGTAATGCCGGTTAGTTTTGATTCTTGATAATGGAGCTACATAGGAGTTCCACGTGAATACGGAATGATTAAAAACAATGCTCTCAGACAAAGAGTATTAAAGCTGGTTATACTGCTGGAAAACAGACAAGGGACTTTTGGTGGAACCAAAACACTGAGACTGAATATACACATGGGGTATTCTCTAGGAAGGAAGCTACGGCTGAATGGGTATTTTAAAAACAAAACAGTGTTATGAATAGGGACAGCCATCCATGTAATTTTTGTCAAGAACAAAGGGGCTGATTAAAGCTGTTAGACATTGTGATGATACAAAACGGGAGCTGGTGAGAAGATTCACTAGGCTCAAATGAGTAATAAAACTGAAAATGAACAAAGGTTGTAACATCACTTCAACAAACAGAGCTAGTAATAATGTTCTTTGTGTCCACAGAACCTTTTATCTTAACAGTTCAGAATATTTCATAGAACCACTGAATCATGACTTTTACAGTTGAAAGTGACCAAAAAGATAATCTACTCGATGCACAGGCTTCATGTGTTCTACAACATCTCCCACAATCACCTAACGTTTTTGATCCCTCCAGTATTTCATTTTCTCCTGAGCACATCATTTCAGAGCTCTATTAACAAAAATCCATAATATTCATATTTGTCATTTTCTTTACATGGAAGCCTACAGCAAAGCTTCTCACTACACAGGGCTGAGAGGTGGTAAGGCAAGAGAAGAGAAAGTAAAAGAAGTCAACCAAATGCTGTGAGGCAGAAAAAAGGAAAGTGGTAACTGACTTTGCAGACCTTAGGATGTTTGGAATCTGAGTCCATCGGATGTCAGAGGGCTGGGAGCCAAAAGAAAGACAATTGTCACCTCAGAATCCTGGAAAGGCTCGGGAATTGTGGTTATCAAACTGGGGGCAGGGGCGGGGGTGGGGTGTGGTGGGTGCTAAAACTCAGGAAAAGTCAGATCTCTGGAGGCCTTCCCCTGTGCTATATAGCTGAACAACAGTCCCACATGGTAGGAAATGCATATATTCAAAACTGCACGGAGTGCCTACTTCGTACCAAGCTTTATTTGGGGAACTGTGGCTCTGAAAGTGAACAAAACACAAAAACCTCAGCCATCAGGCTTCATATACGTTGGAGAAAGGCAGCAGGCATAAATAAAGTAATGAATAATAAAGCAAAAAACTAATAAAGTAGTATAAGATGAAGATAAATGATAGAAAAAAATAAGCAGGGATAGTGGACAAGAAGGCAAAGGATAAGTTAATTAAAGGGGGTGGTCAGAAAAGGCTTTCCTAAGGGTGCCAGTGGAGCAGCGATCTGAGGACGTTGAGATGTGTATCTGGGAAAACTTTGAGATGTGGGAAGAATAAATGCAAAGGCCTGATGAGGGAGTGAGTGACCTCACTTGGTGAGGGTCAGTGAGGCCACACTTACCATGAGGAGACCAAGTTGGCTCAGGTAGGATGAGCAGGGTGGAGAAAGACAGGAAACAGGGTCTAGAGGTAATCTAGGGGCAGGAGGAGAGAGGAGAGTGAATCATAAGGCCTTTCAAGTTATTTTTAGGTTTGGACCTTTGCTCTGTGATAGATGGGATGCCACTGCACGGTTTTGACAGAGCATTGTAATGCCCAAATTCCGAGACCCCCCAAAGACGACCACCAGAGTCCAGAGTCAAAGCCAAACGGTAAGGGTAGTTTATTGCGAGTTTGAACCCAGACCTCCATGCACTCGTTACCGGTGACGCTAAGAGGCCCCAAGCATACTTTTAGTGCAGCTTTTATAGGCAGGCACAAACAAGTTCGGGACTTTTCGGGGTACTTGGACTCTTACTGGCTGACATTTAAATTTGAACACCAGCATGATCTGATTGGTTCCTGCGCTTATTAACCGAAACCACAGAGGGGCAGTCCCTCCTGCAACACCCAGCATGAAAGGGGGAAGTGTGAGTCTTTCAGCGTGGACTATACCCTGACTTATAATGGTTAAGGAATCACAATTCAAAAATCTTAATGCCATATAAACCCACCAGTAAAAAAGCCCCATCCCAATTCTCACACATAGAGCTTCTGCCTTTGTCAGTTTGCGCTGCTATAAGAAAAATACCAAAGACAGCATGGCTTAAACAACAGAAATTTATTTCTCACGGTTCTAGCGTCTGGGTAGTCCAAGATCAAGGTGCTGGCTGATTCAGTTCCTGGTGAGAACACACCTGATTTGCATATGGACACCTTCTTGCTTGTCTTCTCACATAGCAAAGACAAAGATAGATAGAAGCTTTCTGGTATCCTCTCTTATAAGGGCACTAATCTCATTATGAGGGCTCTACCCTCATAATCTGATTACCTCCCACAGGCCCCATCAAATAACATCACATTGGGGATTAAGGCTTCAACATATGAACTCAAGGTGGGGACAGGAGGATACAAACACACACTCCATAGTGACTTCCAATTGGCTTTTTAGCCCCTCACTCTAAACTATGGAACCCGAGGACCATCAAACATTGTTTAAAGCCTTTTAGATGAAAAAGATAAAATAAAATAAACTGGGTGAAGGAGGAATCTCAGAAGAATTGGAATAATCCAACAAGCAAAACCAATTTTAAAAAATTCAAAATTTCATCAAAGAACCAATCTATACATCTACGAAAGAAGAACAGGATGCTCCAACAAAGGGACAAAGGGTGTCATGGAAATAAAAACTGAAAATATAATTCAGTAAAACACTAGAAAACAGTTGAAACAATTTCCCAGCAAGTTTAAAAAGAAAAAAGGAATGGGAAATGACAAAGGAGTAATACAGGAAGAAAAAGTTAGTCATTCAGTACAGGAGATCTAGTACTTAACTAAAAACAAGAAAAACAGAGGGGAGAGAGTTAAACAAATAAGAGAAGTTACAGCTTCTATCAGGTGTGAAGGACCAAGTTTCCATATTGAAAAGACTTTTGACTGCCTGGGTACAGAATGGAAAATTAGGTATGGAGGGGTGGTGGGCACAAGCTCTCTTTCTAAAGGAGGAAGTCAACAAACAGTTAAAGTTAAATATTGAAAAGTCAAGAAACAGCAGTAGGGAAGGCACGTTATTTGGAAATCACATGGTAAATGCCAAGAAAAACAGTAAGCAGGAAGCAGATCACCCATTCTGGCAGTACCTCTGCACTTATCCCATTTCCTCAGGGATATTTTAAACTTTATAGAAAGAATCCAGCACCAGAGTGAACCTACCAGTTTGGGGGCTGGTAGGCTAGCAACCTAATCTCTCTACCACAGGGATCTCCTAGGGTGGAAATTCTTAACTCTTAACCAAAGTCAGTGAATAGAATATAGGGCATTTGTGACCTTGAATGTTTTTTTTTTAATTTTTTTTAGTAACTTCTGACTAAAATTTTGCATGTTATTTAATTATGAATAAGCAAAAAAAAAACCAGTGAAATCAATGGTACCTGCTTCTCTGCCACCTGTACAAATTATAGACATTTTCATATATTACAGTCAGCCCTGATATCTCAAAGTATGTTCATGCCACGTTAATATAATGAAGTTATTAGACCCATCTAGATCTTATTTACTTAACACATTCCTGGATATGTTAATTAAAAAGCATATATAACTGCCCTATCATGTTGTTTTTTAATATGTAGCTTATTTCAATGTAACTGAGTTTCTTTGTAGCTGTATGTATTTGAATTTATGTTTCACTTGCCCTCCAAGATGAACATGGCACACAGGGACACAAGGTACCAAAAGAAGAAGGAGAGGGGAAAAAGAGATTAGGAGACTAGAAGCTGATGGACTTTGGGGGTATATGCACAGGACCATTCTATATGGGGCCCTCCAAAAGAAAGATATTCAGATATTTATGAAGATGATCCTCATAAAATAGCATTCGATTAATTCTGTGCTATGACCAGGAACCAGAGATCCCTACTAGTGGGCTGTGCCACCCTAGGCATCCAGATTCCAAAGCCAAGACCTGGCTCTCAGCATTATGCACACATGGGTGAACAGGCACAAATGAGCACATCTTGTCACTTTCCCCAACCCCTGCCATAATATGCTCCAATGTTCATTTGCTATTTCTTCACATTACATTAGAATTATCTCCTCCATATCCTCAAAACCTGCTACCATCTACAACACTGCGTGACTGCCTCTCACTTTCCTTTTTTTTTTTTTTTTTTGCCTTTTTTTATCTTGTCCTCCTTATTCCTTTGGCCTCCCAGGTTTTATGCCTTGCGCCTCCGGTTTCTTATTCTCCCTGCTTCACCCATGAGTGATGCTTACAGCCATCTGTGAGAGTATGCTATGCTAACACCTACAGATGTCCCCAAACCATACCACCTGTCCTGCAACAGGTATCATCAGAGTACAGAGATGAGGTGAAGCAGGTGGAGGTGGCATAGCCCCTTCTGGAATCCTCTGGTGGGCGAATCTGGCTCATCCCAACTATCTCAGACAAGCAGTGAATATATGCCAGCCTTCAGTTCATATACCAGCTACGGGTCTTCCTCCCATTATAGCTTTTGAATTCTGATAGCTGGAGGAGTTTATAAGCAGACAATGAAATCAGTGCCCAGAAAATGTAACTAGAAGAGGCTGAATTTGCATGGAGAAAAGAGCACCTACTGATGGAAAACATAAACTGCCTCCCTCATTAGAAAGGAAGAAAGAAGGGAGGACAGAGGAGGGAAGGAAATAGGTAAGTAAGAAAGGAAGTTGCAAATCACTTCTCATTAGGCATCATCCAGATGACCTGAACAATTAAGAAACAAGATAGCCAATGATAGACAAGTGGACCGAGCTTCTTGACACACTAGCAGGAGTTAACTATAAGCAGAGCTTAAATAAATCTGTTATTTCTACAACTATTCTAATTTACTGGTACAGGAGTTCTTCAAAAACCATTTTTAAATGACTACAGGATATGTTGCCCCCTTCTGCCTCACAGGGGAGCCTGCTTCCTCCTCTCTGCCTGCCTCTCTGCCTACATGTGATCTCTCTCTGTGTCAAATAAATTAATAAAATCTTTAAAAAAAAAGAAGTTAATGAAGGTAATACAAAGAAATAAGGGTGCGGCTACAATCCAATAGGACTGGTGTCCCTGTAAGAAAAGAGACACCAGAGCTCTCTCTCCCCCATGCACACACAGAGGAAAGGTCAGAAGAAGACCCACTGAAAAGGCAGCTGTCTGCAAGCCAAGAAAAGATGTCTCACACAAACCAACACGGATGCCACCTTGATTTGGACTTCCATCCTCCAAAACTGTGAGAAAAGACACTTCTGTTGTTTAAGTCACCCAGTCTATGCTATTTTGCTATGGTAGTCCAGACAGACTAATACAAACTATGAGCAGTGTGATCTTGCATCACTTGTTAAACTTTCCAAGCCCAAAAGTCTATAAAGCCAGGTGAAAAAATCTGTTTGCAGGATTGTTGTGAGGCCTACAGCTAGTTTTATGGAGGGTTTGCAGATAAGTACTCAACAGTCATTGTGGGGAGCCTACTGTGGTCTGTCAGCGTGTGGATCACTTGTTAGCATTCTACTGATCACTGAAGATATTTGTCCCTGCTAAGCCACGTGAGTAACCAAGTAAGAAAGTAGAATGGTTCAGCAACACTATAAAGGACATACAATTTCATGGTAAAAGTAAATGTAGTACAAAATAAATAAATGGGAGAGAGGCTTTTAAATTTTGACCAACTGACTTGCCTTTATAGATGTATCATGTATCAATTTGGAATACACAAGAAATAAATAATCTTATAACAAATACCCAGTAATCATCTGAGTACCAGCGTCACTCTTTTATAGTAGGTATTATTCCCTTAGGTAACTCAGTTGCCTCTCTGGGCTTCAATGTCCTCATATGTTTAAAAAAAAACAAAAAAGAGAGAAAGAGAGAGATAAATTGGCCTATATTATTTAAAAGGCCCTTCTAGCTCTGAGTCTAGGGCTCTATGGGTTGCCATTCTTTGAAAGATAAGGGAACAGACACACCCTCTACAGTTACTTGCTTTGTGGATATTTCCAGTAGAAGACAGAGATGTGTAAAGATTCATCTATCCCCCCTCTTACCTGATCGCCCCCACCCCCCCAAATCCCACCTTCTGATCTGTTGAATACATTCACAGGTTAGCCACCCACAGTTAGCAATGAAATCAGACAATGTCTTCAAACATTACCCCGTACTTTAGTCCCTCAGTAATACCACCTGCTCTAAAACTATGGCTTGAAAGGTGGTATTAACATATAACTCTTGGGCTTGTGTTTATTCTCTGGTGAGAAACATAAACTGTCAGTGCTGATAAGAATCTTTCATGGCTCAGATCATCATCACTGCACCAGAAAACATGTTTTGATATCATTTAGCGCACCCCTAAACACCCAGTGCAATTCAAGATTTGTATTGTGTCGGGTCTCAGCGGTGCATGCAAAGAAAGAACCTTAGTGCCTGGGAAAGGCTTAGAGGGCTTATGGGCGCTTACATCTTGATTTTGAGTGCACAGCAAAGAGAAGGGCTGGATTTGCTATGTGTGTTCACTACAATACCCCATAGGATGTGTTTTTCTCTTTTTAAAAGAAGAGGGTGTTAACTAAGTATTTTATTTTTTCCTGAAAGGTTTGAACTTGCATACGAAGCATTCGGTCAGACAACCAAAGGATTTGTGTCCATTCTGATAAAACACAGAATTGTGTTCTATGCCCTGTGGAACTCTCCACAGTCTTCTCTTGATGTGATCTCAAGTCAACAGTATGACAACATGAAAAGGCACATTTAGTCCCTAATATTTTCCTATGGCTGAAGCTTCCAATGCCGTGTCCAAAATGGTTACTCATATTTATTTTTTCATTTGTCTTAAATCACTTCAATGCTGTCCTTTTCATTTCACCACAAATACAACTCATTTTATCACAATTATTGAAACAACATTCAAATTGAATACTGTAATCCTTGTCATATATCTATATAGGTCAAAGGTTGTTCATTGAGAACATACAAGTTTTATTTTCTCTTTTACAAAATGATACCATTCCCTAGACACTTTCTCTTGAATAACTAAAGCAAGGAAAAGAATTCACTGGCATGAAAATATAACTACCGATACATAATACACATATATTTATACATATACTCATATATATACACACCTGCATAGGTAAAAGACATCAAAGTGAGTTATATTATTGAAAGTAATATGGTTCATTGTGCAAAACTTTAAACAGAAAAGTATAAAATAAAAAGTAAAACTTTACTCTATTATCTATCTCAATTCTCCAGTAATAACTAATATAAATAATTTTTTGTGTATCCTCCCAGAATTTTTTCTAAGCAAATACCAGTATGTGTATATATTTGCATATATATACAAATATATGTATAAACATGCCTATATACATATGCATGCATGTATGTGCACACATACTACACTTATCTTTCTTTATAAACTAGTGTTAATATCTATGTTAGATGTCAATCATATAAACTGATTTTTTAGGGACTCAGAAAAGAGGCCCTGCCATTTGTAGATTATGGCTGAATTTTCTCACAGGAAAAAAATCATATATAATAATAAAATACATAGTAATAATAATAATAAATATAGTAATAATAGTAGATACTCATTACTTAGTATTTACTATTTACCAGGCCAATGCCTAGCATTAACCACACTTATCACATACATTCTCTCATTGAAACCTTACAATAATTCTAAGAGATATGTGTTTTCCAGGTTTTTCAGATAAAGAACTACAACTTAATGAAGTTAAGTCTTGTCCAAGATCAAACAATTAATTAGTGACCAGGGCATGATTGTACAAACAACAATTTAAATAATTATACCTTTTTATTAGATGTGTAACCTTGAAAACAAATTATAAATAAAATTTGCATTCTCTGAGAAGATATGAGAAGATGAGAAAAAATATTTACTAGTATAAAGGAAGAGGAAAAACAATTTTTTGCCCACATAGACAGTTATTAAGTAGATTCAAAAAAAGAGTTCTTTTCTAAGTACAAGCCCCAGGGGGTAGCCACGTGTCAAATTTTAAAACTCTGAAGACTAAAAAATGTTTGGCAACTTTGGTGACTCCCTCTTTGTAACTGTTCCTTTCACCTGAACTCACATTTCCCTCTCCTCCTGCCCTATCAGATTTCCTCATTCCTTGAGTTGAGAAAAGCCAGCAAAGCCTTGCTGACTTTCTTTCCCCACACCAGCACCTTGTCCAGCTCTACTTTGCAGGAAATTGAGTTAGGGAATCCTTCTCTCTCTCCACCCCACCCCCAGCATCCCTCCTCACCAATCTCCCAACCCTCACCAGTTCAGTTAAACGTACTTGCATATGACGCCATCCCATGTGCTGGGTAATCTGTGTAAAAATTCAGGGCTGCTAAGGGGTCAGCCATTCCTGAAGGAGAAGGCATTCATTTGCATGTTTAAGTAGGCTCCTAAGATACATTTAGTTTAGCTCCAAAAGGTAATTAACTTGGAAGTTGTCAGTCCAATCCTTACAACAAGACAAAGTGAACAAATGTCTCATTAAAAAAGGAAATGGTAACTATGTGCTGAAAGGGAGGTGTTACTTAATGATATGATGATAATCATTTTGTAATATGTAAGTATATCAAATCAACACATTGTACCTTAAACTTACATGATGTTATATGTCAATTATACCTCAATAAAACTGCAACTCTTCTTTGCCCTTTAGAGAAACAGTATCATAGGGTTAACTGCTCCCTCCCGTCAAACCTGAAGAAAGGACATATTCAGAGGGATGTAGCATCTGACATTGGCTTACCTGCTACAGAAGCTCCTGGATGCCACAAGTGGTAGGAACTTTTACTTAACTAGTAATTTTGACAAACTGCTGGAGGCTCAGTGAGGCTAGCATGACAGCGGGAAGTTCTGGGGAGATACAAAAATAAGGGACATCTCCCCACTGACAAGGCCTTTCCTTCCAGGAACCCCCACTGAGTTCTCCTGGTGAGGATCCAAGGGAGGTTCCCTCATGCCCCTGATGGGGTGGGGGTGGGGGGGAATACCTATTGAAAAACCATTCCAGATTCTTCTCCATAACAAAAGCATGCTCTGCAGGGGGAAAGACTTGGTTGGAGAGGGGGAAAGATACTGAAACCTTCTCAGTTCTAGCAGAAAAAATCCCTCCCTACTCCAACCTTTCTATCTCATCAAAAGAAGGGGTGAAAATCCATAGTCAACTGGAGACAGGACTTTAAGGAAATAGGTTTGAAATGCTACAGACAGGAAAAGGAGTAGGGGACAAGAAGGGTGGGGGGCAATGATAGAACCATGAGGAGGGACACAGATATTTGTGAAAGCCACAACTTTAAGGTACAGGCGCACTGCAAGATTAAGACCTTATCAGAAGTTTAGAGAATGACCCTCTCATCCACATCCTACTACCACACCAGCAAACCTCTAGTATAATGACTGTGGAAGAGAGCTGAAAGAGCTGGAATATGTGGTCTTTTTCTCAGAAGCAATACAGACAGAAAGCCCAAAGCCAAGCAAAGAGCCAAAACAAGGATACTAGATGAATTTGAAGCTCCTATTACCTTTAATTACAACAAATATTAAATATGGCTCAACTCCTAGCCAGAATAACACAAGGCCTCACATTAAAGACTTATTTACCTCATAAATAGTTCCCATACAACAAATCTAGGACAATGGTTAATATGTTAAAAGGTCTAACAGAAAAAGGTAGACAACAGACCAGACTGGTAATGTGAGCAGACATGGGGACTCTTCATTCTTAATGAACCAAAACAAAATTCTAGAAATCAGAAACACAGCAAGACAGATGAAGAATGTTGTTAATGAGTTCATCACAAGACATAATACAGATAAGGAAAGAAGCAGTGAACTTGAGCGCACCTGGCTGGCTCAGTTGGTAGAGCATGTGACCCTTGATCTTCAGGTCATGAGTTCATGCTCCATTTGGGCGAGGAGCCACTTGGAAAAAAAAAAAAAAAGGCAGTGAACTTGAAGATAGGTCAATAGGAATTTCCCAAACAAAAATACAAAAAAAAAAAAAAAAAAAAAGGAGCGGGGAATCAAGAAAAAATAAAAATAAAACATCCAACATAGCTGAAGTGACAATGACCAAGAACATTTCAAAGTTAATGACAGACATCAAAACTCTCCCTGGGGAAGCTCCTATGCTACAGGGAGATGGCCTTCTTGTGTGTCCTTAACTTCCACAAATCTCTTAGTCCCTGGTACTGAAACTAGTTTTAAGGGGAGGAGAAAAGATGGCTGTATTAGTTTCTCATGACTGCTGTCACAAATTACCACAAACTCAGGGGGCATAAAATAACAGAAATGTGTTAAAGTCTTAGAAGTCTGAAGTCTAAAATTAGGCAGGGCTGGTTCCTTCAATAGACTGCTGGGGAGAATCTGTTGTCTTGTCTTTCCTAGCTTCTGGAGGGCTCCTGTGTTCCTTCTGGAACCACTCCAGCCTCTAGCTTCTACCCTCACTGCTCCTACTTCTCTTCTGTAGTCAAATATCCCTCTCTCTTTTTTCCTCTGTTCTACGGACAAGTGTTATTACATTATCCCCTAAATAATCCAGGATAATTTCCCCATCTGAAGATCCTTAACTGAATCATGGCTGTAAAGTCCCTTTTGCCATATAAAGAAACATTAATAGGATCCAGGAGCACCTCGGTGGCTCAGTCAGTTAGATGTCTGACTCTTGATTTCAGCTGAGGTCATGCTCGCAGGGTCAGGAGATCGAGCCCCCATATTAGGCTCCTCACTGCAGAGTGTAAAGCCTGCTTAAGATTCTCTCTCTTTGCCCCTCAGAAATCAGTACCTAGATATCTCTGGAGGCCATTATCCAACTCAAGGTACTCTTTGGGGGTTTGGACAAAGCAGAGAAAACAAAACAACCACAATATACTTCCATGAATCTGGCATTCACACACAGAACTGAAGATTATTATGAAGCTTGATGCCGAACTTCACACTAGCTACTAAGGACACCAAAGAGGTCCAAGAAAAATTTACTGAAAGTCTTCCAATTAGACAATATGCACACATAAAAAATGTTGGTAAATGCTTGCCTCCTTTGTTTTACAAAATAAAAAAGTCAGCTGACATAGCCTTCTTTAATTCTGGCAAGTTCTACAGACACTAATTGCAAAAGAGACATCATCTTACAAATTTCCAACATTAACTCATAGACAAGGCTTTGATTATCTTCCAACTTGAGGGTTTATTTTTAAAATGGGGGGGAGGAGGAAACAGCTTATTTTCCCATGGAAGTTGGCAAGGCTTGCATTCATTCAATGAAACAATGAAATTTGTGAACTTTTAAGTATTTATTTCTTCATTCCTCTCAGCCTAGGTGGGAGGCCCTGGTATTATTAGAAAGAGAACTAAGAAAAACTAAGAGATGGTAGTTTGTTTGTACTGGGGACAGGAGCAGAGGAATGGGAGGTAGTTGGGCTATATATAGATGGAAATGACATTTGTAACATTTTTAACAATCAGTACCATTGGCACCAACCAATAAGAATGAATGCCAGCTCAAAACAAGCCTTATGCCCTTTACTACGAGTTTTTTTTGCTATCAGCACTGAACATGCTGCAAACTTAAAATAAGAAAACAAACATGTTCGTACTCTTGGTTCAGTATTCTTTATATTTCTGGACTTCCTTTGGATACTGCAGTTTATATAATTACTCTACAGTGTTTTTCAAAATCACATTCATGGGGATGGGGAATAAGAAAACTCCCCAAATAGCAACAACAGTGAGGCAAAGCTTCCCTTTGGAGACAGGGATGGAGAAGGTGGGGAATTAAGATTCTGTGCTTCAGGGTAGCCAGCAGTTGGGTCTTGTTCCATGGGAGTAAAGGGTTCTCTCATCCACATTTTCTAAATTGTAGATCTCTTCTCTCATTTGATCACTTCTTCCCTTCCCTTCCTTTTCCCTTCCTCCTCTCCCCTCATACACACACACACACACACACACACACACACACACACACACACTGCTCTCTCTCTTCAAGGACCTCCTTCACTCTCCACAGCTTCAACTCTATTTCCTAGCTGGATGATTCCAAATGAATAATCCCATAGAAGGGGCGCCTGGGTGGCTCAACTGACTGAGCGACTGCCTTCGGCTCAGGTCATGATCCCGGAGACCTGGGATCGAGCCCCACGTCGGGCTCCCTGCTCGGCGGGAAGCCTGCTTCTCCCTCTCTCACTCCCCCTCCTTGTGTTCCCTCTCTGGCTATGTTTCTCGCTGTCAAATAAATAAATAAAATCTTAAAAAAAAAAAATCCCAGTAGAACTCTTCTCTCCAACATGAGTCCCATTTTGGAAACATTCTGCCTTTGCATAAAGGTACTTTCACATACTTTCTCAAATAGATCCTTACAAAGTTATCTTATTAAAAGCTTTCAATTGACATTAAAAACTATGTTCTCCCTTATGGAGAGATGAGGCTAGGACTCTCTGCTCTTTTCTTTTTCTGCTTAACTGCCATAAGGAACTGCCATTGTGCCTTTTTTGCAATAATGCAGTCAAAGGATTTGACTGATACAGAGAACCAAGAAAATACATGGAAAAATTAACAACTGATTTTTTGAATGCTTTAACAAGTCATTTTAGTTAAATTACTAATTCAGAATCTGCATGTGGACAAATTAAAGTGTCACAGAGCTTGTGATGAAAAACTAGCGTTTCAACATATACCAGCTCACCAACTGTCCACCTCATTGCATTAGCCCAGGCTAGAGCTCCACTCCTGTGAGCACTCAGAGCTAATGACACTGTCACTGTGTGCCCTGGTAAAACAAGACAGTGACACTGCTAATAATAAATGCAGTCATGCATTAGCTAATTGACAGGTGAAAGATGGACTGGAAGTTTCAGGGTATTCTGCAAACTTGCCAGACCAACCTGAAGCAACAACAAACTTTTCAGAGATCAATAATTTTCACTCTTTACCCTCCAGACTTTTGGTCGCTTGCTTCTAAAAGGGCCACTTGTAGAAGCTTCTCTTTCGTAGAATGCTAACTCACATATAAAGTATGAGACTAGACAGGTCCTTCTGTCCTGATCGACACGTCCTCCCACATGGGGAAGCTGACGGATATGGCATGGACGTCCAGTTCAGGTCCCGAGCATCAAGCCTGCACCATGACCCAACATGTTGCTACTAAAACTTGGCACAGAAAGGAATTTCTTTCTGTGCAGATGCCAGGTCGAGCCTCATACTGGCAGGCAGCATGTGTTTCTGTTGGCTTGGTCTCCTCTGAGGCAGACTGTTCAAGTCACAGAGGGAGTGTTGATTTTATGACAGACACAAAAGAGCTACAGGGCCTACCCACCTAGCACATTTAAAGCAGGTGGAGTGCCAGGTGAAAGACTTCTGTGACACAAGTAATGGGAGAAACCATGCCCCCCCCCCCAGTCTTGGAACACACCTAGTTAGCCATAAAACAAAGAGCTTCTCCAACAAAACATTATACAGAAACATTACCATAGTTTATTCCTTATCCTCAAAAGGACTAAAGTGAAACAGAACATGATTGCAAGAAATTAACATCTGTATCTGTGGGTGCTCCATGGTATGGTCACGAGTTACCAAATAGTTATAGATGTACATGATCATATGGTGACTGATAAAATTTACCAAGTGCTAAAACCTTTATCAAGAGCTTTTTCAAATTTAGTCCTCACAAAAGTCTGTGGCATAACTGGTTTCCCACTCATTTTAGAGATGAAGAAGATGATGTTTGAAGGTCATATAGCTGAAATGATAGACTTTGTCTGTGTCTTTAACCTCCTGTTAACCATGTTCACCTTTTTAGAAAAATAGAATACCAAATGTCATTTTAAAAAAATACAGTAAGACTGCAGCTGTATTTGCTCATTCTCAGGCAGCTTAGTGCTCTCAATACTTTTCAAAGATGGTTATCTACTTACATCTACCAAGGTCACTGCTATCCCTAAGTTGTTTATCCTTAAAAAAAATACATTAATTTACATGTGCAATTGCAAATTATATTAAGTACCTCTCCAAAAGATTTCTGTAAGCACAAATTAATTCTGTTATTCTACACCCTCTTGTTGCCTTCCTATTCAAGAACTGCAGAACTGCAGACACACTGAGAACAATATCTGTCCCATGTCTTCTATTCATGGGCTGGAAAACCCAATCCCATCCCCACTGACTAATCTTATTATTCTCGGGTACAGAAGAAGAGAAACATCCTTATTCTCTGTTCACTTTCTTTATGTGATTTCCAATTCCTGTGGGTAGGAAAAAATGTGTACAGAATTGCAATAGTCTAATATCCATTTGCTTTTATTTTCCCAGTTCCATCCCACCCCATCTCTGCTTTAGATCTTCTGCTTTAATTTAGCCAAGTTGATAGACAAGTATTCTAGAGTGGAAGAAGAAGAAAACTAGATAAGGAAGACTTTTTTTTTAAGAGATTGTAAAGAAAAAGAAGTAGATGTGAGTTCAACATTCAGGGAGTGTTAAGATAGTTTTAAATAAAATTTCTCTAGTCCAAAAGTAATAAGAAACAAAGTGAATTCATCATCATCATAGTATCTGTGTGAAGGATTACCTTATGCTGAGTGGTCTAGACAGAATATCTCACTAAATGCCCTAAACCTATAAACTATATAAGATGATCTCATCTGGATTGGTGAGACTCCTTCAGAAGCTTTCTGACTATAGCATGTAGCCAACCCTTTGAAGGGCTTAAGGCGGACCTCTATTCCTACATTTATCACAGCATGGTGTGAGTCATTATTTGCTAAACATTTATAGTCTGAATACACTGTGAGCTCCATTAAAGCAGAAACTGCACCTTCTTTATCTCCTTCTCCCCAGATCTTTTCAGAATTCCAGACCATGGTACATGCCCAGTTAACGCCTCTCAAGTACATACATCAGAGGCAGAGGAAGGGAAATACAGGAAACACAGAATTTCATTTGAGGAGCTTTAGAATTAGAAACACAGTCTGTTCTGCAGTAATGAGAGAATTGTGGCCCTAAAACACCTGTTCCTAGATAAACTTGGAGTTTTAAAATACTTGCATTAATATAAATTGTGTTTGAATATGTTTAACTTCTGGCTCACCAGGATGTACTCAAGTGTGAACACACAGTAGGGACTTAATGTACTCTGTTTTTAAATGAATATCAGAAAGAGACTAATGGAGAGAGAGTTTCAGGCTGATATAAGATTGATATAAACACAAGTGCATAGTTATAGAATCAAAACACCTCTGAGTGAATCTTTACCTTTGCTACATCTAACTGGGGCCCACACTGGAGTTCCTCTTCCAAGCCACCTCTCAGGACAAGCCTTTTCCACTTTCTCATCATTTGGTGTTATGAAAAGCAAAGTACAGACTCATTCAAAGGGTGCACTCAACAGATCCACCAGACCCCTTCCCAGAGAAATAATATTAATTTCCAAACAGGTTCAAGTTATAACCTATGCTGGTCCTCAGAATGCAAATTGCTTTCCTTGACTATTCAATGTTCTTGTAGCCAATTTTCATTGTGAAAACTGGACTACAATACCAATGTTTGTATGCAGGTTTCAGATGATCTACCATTCCACACAATAACAAATTGTAGATTTTGTCCTTCAAACTGATACCATGTTGGTTCTCTTGCACTGATAATATACCCATATAGGATAGAGGTAAATGATTTACTCCCTCTCCTGGGAGATCAGTGAGCCTGGGCTGGAGTCTAAGTTTCAGGCATATAGATCCTGAAGAAAAGGCCCTGAGACTCTTTGCAAGGCTCCACTTTACAACCCTGAGACCATGACCTGAGCCAAAATCAAGAGTCAGAGGATTAACCAACTGACCCACCCAGGTGCCCCCAACCTCTAAGACTCTTCTTTATGGAAACTGAGATATACCAGTCCCCATATGGCAAGGAGAACAAAGTTCCAATTACTAGCAATGGCTAGAGCACACAAACGTGAAAGGTGGGAGAAATCTTCCCAAGGACTCTACAACCAACAAAAAAATGAAGGTAAGGGGGGTAGCAATGGGTCTTTTTGCTCATTGTGTACAACCTGGAGAATTTGACTTTCTCAAATTAAGTAAAATTACTTTTCAGGTTTTATCCAGTGTGGTGATGTTGCCTCTATCATCTATTCTTTTTCATCTGGGATAGATAAGGTGAATTGATGACATTTGCAACAACTTTTGGATTTCACCAAACTTCCTGGAGTTAAAGTCAAAATAAACCTTTGTAGGTAATAGTTTTTCTGGATCTGGAGTGTGAGGCAGTTCTCTTTCTGAATTAGAACAGGAGGTAGTCAAGGAAAATAAGTCTATGATGTGCAAGCTTAACCAAGTTGTGTGGAGCTGAAATAATTAACAGACCTCCTTGTAAGAAAAATACCAGATAGGCTTAATTTGTTCATATAGAGCCAATAGGCACCGATACAGAATTCTTTTTAAGAGACCATATAAGTCACAACCTAATTTGGTGTTATATACAAATATTTGTACACCGTTCTTTTCTGAGTAATACTAAAAGTACATGAAATACAATAGGCATATGAAGATCTGATTAAATTAAAAATCATTCTTGTCAACCTAATTTTATAGTTTAATAACACCCTCATTAACAAATACTGATTAATGAGGAAAATGCCTGAACTTAAGTGAAATCTCTGAGTTACAAAGTGTAAAGAATCATTACAAAAAAAGGGACTTGCCAAGAAAAGAGAAAGTATTAACCGGGTCTAAGTTACAGATTACCTTGTATTTCAATAAATAGGTAAGAAGGGTGCCTGGGTGGCTCAGTTGGTTAAGCGACTGCCTTCGGCTCAGGTCATGATCCTGGAGTCCTGGGATCAAGCCCCACATCGGGCTCCCTGCTTGGAAGGAAGCCTGCTCCTCCCTCTCTCACTCCCCCTACTTGTCTTCCCTTTCTAGCTGTGTTTCTCTCTGTTAAATAAATTAAAAAAATCTTAAAAAAAAGAAAGAAAGAGAGAGAGAGAGAGAGAGAGAGAGAGAGAGAGAGAGAAAAGAAAGGAAAAGAAAAGAAAAGAAAAGAAAAGAAAAGAAAAGAAAAGGCTGGAGAGAGGTGAAGCAAAATTATAGATTGTATACAACGTACCAGGCCCTGCCACATACTTGTCATCTAAAGTAAACCTCACATGCAGAATTATTTCATCATTCAACTATATTACCCAGATATTGAGTACTTACACGTGCTGGACTCTAATTTAAACACTGAAAATTCAACAGTGAATATACTAGTGAATATAACAAGATCTCTGCTCTCATAGATATCTGTCAATGGCAGATCCACAATAAGCCAGTAAGCAAATAAGTAATTATTAAATTTCTATAGTAATTAGTGCTACGAAGTCAACAAAAGAGTGAGAGAGAATAGAAAGGGACCAGGTTTTAACCAGGGCAGTGTGAAGTTGCCTCTATCATCTACCCTCTTTTCTATGCTGGTCGAATAAGATGAGTTGATGACACTGGTAAAATCCTTTAGAATTCACTGAGCTCCCTGGATTGAAAGTCAAAATCTCCTTAAATAATGATTTTCTAGATCTGAGAACCTGAGGGAGCTGTCTTTCTGAATTAGAACAGGACAGAGTTAGAACACATAGAGAATTGGTAGAGATGGGAAATGCCACTTTATAGGACTCTGAAAAAGTCACATTTGAGTTGAAGCAAAGAGGATGACAAGGGTCTAACCAATGCAAAAATTTAGGGAAACAGCATCTGAGGCAGAAGAGACAGTGGCAGAATGAGTGAAGGGGAGAGAAACAAGGGAATGAGACTGGTGAGCTAGTCAGAAGTTGCTAACTGGAACCTTTGGGGGCATGGGAAAATATCTGCATTTTCTTTTTCAAGTGCAATGTCAACATACTGAATAGTGTTAAGCAGGTTAGTAATATATCATCCATCAGCAGAAGTACCTTAGGGAAGAAATGATTCCTAACACACAGAACACTAAGAAGTCACAAGGTATCACTGGTATATAGGAAGCTCTTGCTCTCCAGGTAAGAATGGATTTAGTTTTAACACCTTTTCTTCACATGTACACATATTAACTTACACACAAAAGTGTTCCTCGAGCCTGATCTTTTACCTCATGGTATCCTTTTTGGGGAGGAAAATCTGGCTTTTAAGACAAACAACACATGAGTCAACAGATGCATTCTGAATAATGTACTAAAAGTACACCATTCTGGGTTCCGTGAGAAAAGCAAAGTTAAATGTGCCATGATCCTGGGGCTCCAGAGTCGTGGAATATAATTATTACTACTTGGTACTAATAAGTTTGTCATAGGGTACTTTGGCACTTGTTAGGAAACATTTTTAGGTCATCCTTCTCTACTGAACTCTGAAAATTGCACTGTTGTTCTGATATATGCTATATAAGAGTCACATTTTATTCCATATAAACTTTGGTAAAAATATCACTACAATAGTGATAATAAGTGATACGCCAGAATCACATTCTTATTTCCTATCATTTTTCACTTGATTTTCTTAGTCAACTTAAAATTCATTAATGACATTATTTAAAGCTGAACTACTCAGCAACTCTGGAAACATCTCAGAATAAAATGGCCATTTGTATCTTTAAAGCTGTTTTCTCTGAATTCCAGACTTTGAGAGTGGTAGAATTCATATATGACAGTAGCTAACACAATATTCGTTTTTTTGTTCTTTTTTTTAAAGATTTCATTTATTTATTTGACAGAAAGAGATCACAAGTAGGCAGAGAGGCAGGCAGAGAGAGAGGAGGAAGCAGGCTCCCTGCCAAGCAGAGAGCCTGATGTGGGCCTCAATCCCAGGACCCTGAGATCATGACCTGAGCCGAAGGCAGAGGCTTTAACCCACTGAGCCACCCGGGAGCCCACAATATTCATTTTTTAAACAGATACATAAAATGAGTTTGTATTCTTCAAGAAAGGGCTAGTATTATACATGGGTCATATGAAGAAAGAGAATGAATATAGAATTTTAGAATTGGGCACTTAAAATTAGGTCTATTGGGTAAGATATAGACTATATAATTCTTGAAACCAAACCCACATTTAGGAAATGAGACTAATGGTGCCCATTGAGAGATGGAGCCCAACAATTTTTATAGGCTGAGGATAAAGGGAAGAGGTAAATAAGCATCCTAAAGAAGATTCTTCCTTGATTAAATCCTTTGAGATGGAGCAGAGATCTACAGTTCAGAGGCGCTGCTATCCTTAGATGGACAGGCACTTCAATTTTGTGAAGAAAGTAAAGTGTACCTTCCCCAAAGACAGGCCCCTAGATTCCTTCCTCCTAGTTAGGGGATCTACACTCAATAAGGAAATTTTTTTGTTGTAAAAGTAAGCTTCTCAACAACAGAAGAATAACAACAAATGGTCTAAATTGAAAATTGTGAACTTCCTTCCTCTAGTATTTGACCGTCTAGATCCTTCAAATGAAGTCCTACATGAATCACAGATGGACTGGCCTAGAAGATTTAGAAGGCTCCTTCCCAATCAGCCATTCTAAGAACAGGGATGAACCTCTACACTCTTTGTTGAGTGACAGAAGTCCCACTATTATTTAAATTCCAGCTCAAATTATTTTAGAGCCTTCATCAACAATAAAAACAGTGTCATTTAAATATGCTGAGTTGTTCTAAACTCCAAAAGGAAACATTTGTTTTTGTTGCCCTCTATACAATGCTTGTTTCTCTTCTACCCATTTTCCAGTCCTGCTTCTCAAACAAACATACTCTGTTCTTTCCACTACCTTTTGAGATGTGTCTTATATACTCCTAGCCAAATCACTGCGAATACTACTGTTCATGGCCTAACATCTCTTCTCCATCCTTATCTTTCTATCACATTTGATACCAGGGACTTTTCAACCACTCTCTCTTTAGTTAGAACACTCAAAGTTCATAAAGAGGGCGTTTCTGAATGAGTTTAACATTTGAATGGGTAGAAAGAGTAAAACAGATTGCTGTCCCTAACTGGGAAGCCCTCATGCAATAAATGAAGGCCTGAAAAGACCAAAATGGCTAAGTAAGAGGGGACATCTCTGGATTGTTAGAGTTGGAACATCAATCTTCTCTGCCCATGAACTGAAACTTATACCACTGGTTCTCCTGAATATCCAGCTTGGGACTTCTCAGCCTCCAAATATGTGTGAGCCAACTTCTTATAATAAATCTCTCTTTCTGTCTCTTATTCTCTCTCTCTCTTTCTTTGTGTGTGTCCTATTGGTTCTGTTTCTCCAGAGAACCCTGACTAATAGACTCCCCTCTCTCAACTAAGAAGCTCCCAAAGAACAGGAACCATCATCTGTGATTCTCTGCCTTCTTTTCCCATGTCTAGTGTCATGCTTTGTATGCTGTGGTATTTTATAAAAGTCGTTAACTTAATCCCCGGAGAAAATAAAATCTGTTGAAATCCTTTACTGAGAGTGTGATGTATTAGTATAAGCAATATTGCTTGTCATGCCCATTAGAGTTCCCAGCAATCCAGGGCATTTCCTGTGGACAAATAATTTGAGTGGCCCTGTTCACAGTGAAGAAGAGTAAAGGGGGAGCCTTTTCTCTCAGTAGAGGGCTGCTGAGTCAGTTCCCCTAAGGAGGCTTCCCCTGTGGTTGTAATCACTTCAGCATTTCTAAAATGGCCAGGAAAGATGCAAAAGAGTAAAAACCAAATTGCCATTCATCAAGTCAGAATCAGAGAGAATATTAAAGCACTGGAGTTCCTGAAACTTCATAGATTATACCATTCAAAGGATAAAAACTCTATTTTATTTACTTATTTATTTTTTTAAGTACAAGAATGATGAAGGAAGGGGGAGACAATGACTGGCTAGTACACTCTGGGCAAAGGCTCACTCCAGAAACTATTTTAAAACCTACAGGCCTTGGAGCTCCTGGGTGGCTCAGTTAGTTGAGCATGTAACTCTTGATTTTGGCTCAGGTCACAATCTCAGGATCATGGGATCAAACCCTCCAACAGGCTCTGCCCTCAGCAGTGAGTTTGCTTGGGATTCTCTCTCTCCCTCTCCGTCTGCTTCTCCCCCCATTCATGTATATGTGTACATATGCATGTGTTCTCTCACTCTCTCTATAATAAAAAAATAAATATTTTTTTAAAATGTTTTAATGCTACAGGCCTTGATCAAAAGGAATAAAAAAGAACCAGGTATGTTAATCACTAAAGACAGCCTTGCTAAGGCATGTAATACATCTCTCTCCATAAACACTGGAAACAGGGTCATTCAGCTACAGCCTAGGCAGGCCATTTTTCAGTCCAATCTGTAGAATTCAAGGACAAGTAGGTAGCCAATAGACAAGCAGGTGCTCAGCGCCTGACCCTGGCACAATCAAAATTGTATTCATACAATTGATTCAAAACCCTGGCTCTCAAACAACCTTCAGGGAGAGCCTTACCTGACCTCACTGGGACTCTGGAGAATTTTCCATTCCCATTTCCAAAGCAATGCCATTGACCTCTATAAACAATAGGCAACTGAGATTCCAAGTTTAAAAAGAAACATCGAAACATCCTGGTACAAGTGCTGAACCTCTTGTTTCTTAAGGGAAATCAGCTTAAAACTGAAATATAACCTGGAATTGGCACAGAGTATGTTTACAGTTTGAATGTCATTAAGTCTCTCCAAGTCCCACAGGTTCTTATCTACTAAGCAGTGAGCTCGAGTTACTGAAACTTTATAAACACGTACATTCTTTTAATAGTTAAGATTGTCTCCTGTGAATATGTTATATCAGTAAGTGAGACCAATCGCTTATTTTTTTTTCAGGTTATGGAACCATTATTTAGCCTAATTGTACACACACACACTTCCAAGTAAACTGACATACCTGTTTTCCATAATTTTTACCATTTCATTGGAAATGGATTAAAATCTCAAAATCAAAGTCAAAGTAAAGATCCAGAATTGAAAAGGTTGTTAACTGCTTCCTGTAAGGGATTATCTGTTAAGTATAAACCCATTATCTTAAAATTAATTTTTCTACTGGATTCAAAAAGAAACACTAGAAATAATATCTCTACATAGTTACATACAAGATTGTGTTACTCCAACACCAAAGATATTCCCCACTGGTTGGAAATATTTAAACATCCAATTAGTGGGGCACCTTGGTAGCTCAGTTTGTTAAGCATCCAACTGCTAACCTTGGCTCAGGTCATGATCTCAGGGTCATGAAATGGAGCCCCAAATCAGGCTCCACGCTGTTGAGCATGGAGCCTGCTTAAGATTCTCTCTCTCTCCCTCTCCTTCTGCCCCACCCCTCCCCTCTTCCACACATGTGCCCTCTCACTGTCTCTCTCAAAAAATTATAATAGGGGCGCCTGGGTGGCTCAGTTGGTTGAGCGACTGCCTTCGGCTCAGGTCATGATCCCGGAGACCTGGGATCGAGTCCCACATCAGGCTCCCTGCTCGGCGGGAAGCTTGCTTCTCCCTCTATCACTCCCCTTGCTTGTCTCTGACTGTGTTTCTCTCTGTCAAATAAATAAAATCTTTAAAAAAATTATAATAAATAAATAAACATCCAGTTAATACTAGGGAAGGACGTGAGCATGGTGCCACAAAAAAGAATACCAGTATGTACCTCAGAAGTCTGCTCAGAAGGTCCTTATGATGCCAGGGCGTGGTCCCAAGGTGGGACATGATCCCGTTCCAGCAGTTTACAACAGAGCATACAGAAAGAAATAGTATCCAAGTGTTAACAATCTCAATCTGAAAATATATACTCAGAAAACCAAATATGAAACTCAAATGTTAATCTGGGACAGAGCCGCCTAAAAGATAAAACCAAAGGTAAAGTGGCCGGCAGATTCAGGAATGGACATTAGCAGCTTAGAGTAAAATATGTGCCCCCAACTGCTAGACACATGGGGCTGGCAAAGCATTTTTAACAATATGACTAGTACTTGGATAGATTTGGTTGGTTGGAATGCACAGGATAAAAAAAAAGTATAACCTGGATAAGAACCAGAAAAACTAACACAGCCATCTTTTTGATCTTCAAGTCTTAAATACATATTATCCTAGGGTGAAAACACACTCCTGCCAAAACAATTTTGAAAAAAAGAAAAAGTAGAAGGACTCAACATTTCTCAATTGCAAAACTCACTACAACGCTATACAATTAAGACAGTGTAGTACCAGCATAATAATAGATATATAGATCCATGGAACAGAAATGAGAGCCCATAAGTAAACTCTCATATTTAGAGTCAACTGATTTTTACCAAGGTGTTAATACAACTCAATAACAGAAAGAATAATCTTTTCAACAAATGATGTAAGAACAACTGAACATTCATGTGCAAAAAAATGAGGTTGGACACTTACCTCACATCATACACAAAATTAACTCAAAATGGAGCCTCAACTAAAATATGAGACCAAAAACTGTAAAACTCTTAGTTTTACACAAGGGCAAATCTTTATGAACTTGCACTAGGCAATGGTTTCTTGGATATGATATCAAAAGCCCAAGCAACAAAAGAGAAAAAATTACATAATTGGACTTCATTAAAACAAAAGAAGTTCTGTGATTCAAAAAAACTTTACCATTAAGAAAGAAAAACAAAAAACCTACAAAATGAAAGAATATATTTATAAATCAAATATCTATAAGGGACTTGTATACAGAATAAATAAAGAGACCCATATGATTTAGTAACAAAATGACAACCCAATTTAAAAAATGGGGAATGGATTTAAGTCAAGATTTCTCCAAAAAAGATACACAGATAGTCAGTGAACACATAAAAAGATGCCCAACATTGTTAGTCATTAGGCAAATGCAAATCAAAACCACATGAGAGGGAATCATAGCAGTGGATCACAGCACAGCTACACTTACATATGTGCACTTCATACCCCTGCCCCACATACTGCAACAATAGCGGGAAGCACATGTCACTCACTAGCACAATGATGCACACACTGATACTGTGTGGATCTAGTTCTGCCTCACCTGCGCTGAGGCAATCCCATCACAACCCCAGTCAAGGCAGCAGGGGTTCACAAGCATCTAAAACTGAGAGGAACCTTATTTTCCATTTGGAGGAGATATGGTCCCCAAATGATGGGACCCTCTTGCTTAAGGGTGAGAGTGAGAGGCCAGACTCTACTGTTTCTGTCCTCCTCCTCCTTAGCCTAAGATGCAGCTGCAGTCCCAGGAAACATGCAGAAGAGTGGGATATCTAAAGTTCCAGATAAGGGGCCAAAAGACTGAAGAGAAGAAGAACAAGAACAAGAACAAGAACAAGAAGAAGAAGGGGGGGGGAGAGGAGGGGGAGGAGAAGGAAGAAGGAAGAAGGACGAGGAGGAGGAGGAGGAGGAAGAAAAAGTAGAAGTAGAAGTAGAAGTAGAAGTAGAAGTAGAAGTAGAAGTAGAAGTAGTAGAAGAAGAAGAAGAAGAAGAAGGAGGAGGAGGAGGAGGAGGAGGAGGAGGAGGAGGAGGAGGAGAAGACGATGATGACGACGACGACAATGCCACCGCTGCCAACTCAGGAAGCCAGTAAGGACCAGAGAGATCACAGAGAAGCAGGACCTGCAGAAAAGCAATCCATGAAGTTGTTCATGAATTCTCTACTCAATCCCAAGTTGTGTGTATGTGATTCTGAACCTAACTAGCACACCAAAGACTGAAAACTAAACTATAAGACAAATCCACTGCCCAAATCCCACACTGGCCACTCAGTAAGTAGTGCACACACAGAAAAATCCAAACAACACTGCAAAAGATTTGGAAATAGAACTGATACTCAAACCACAATCCACTAAAACCTATTCACAACTTTCATCTTGAACCAAACTGGATTCATCACATGCTGAAACAGAAATTGCAACATTCTCAGCAGGATTTAGGCAAGATCAGAGTCTCATAACAAAATACTTCAATGTTTAGGATACAATCCAAAATTACTCTGCATATGAAAAACCAGAAAAAATCCAACAGCAAGAGAAAGGAAAAAGTCAGCAGCCACCAATGCCAACACAATACAAAAATCCTCCACATATATGAGCAAATAGAATCAAGCAATATAAAAAAAGCAAGTAAGTAGCCCAACAAAATAGAGGATATCTCAGGAATGCAGGGCTAGTTTAAAATATTAAAATAAAGCAGCATGATCCACCACATAAACAGTATAAAGAAGAAAACTATATGATCACATCAGTTGAAACACAAAGCATTTGACAGAATTCAATATCCATCCATAAGAAACACTACCCAGGACAGAGAAAAAGAAGAGAATTTACTCAATCTAATAAGAGGGCATCCATAAAAACCAACAACAAAAACAAAATAGCTACAAATAACATCATACTTAATAATAAAAGACTTTGCCCTAAGATCAGGTATAAGGCAAAGATGACCACTCTATTCATTCCTACTCAATAGCATACTGGAACCCTCAGCCCAAGTAATAAAACAGGAAAATAAATAAAAGACATACAAAATTACAAAGGAAGAAATAAAACTGCTCTTATTCAGGAAACTACATAGAAAATACCAATTGTACAAAAAAAAAAAGAAGAAGAAAAAAAAGGTTGGGAAGGTATCCAAGTACCAATGAGTCAGTTTAGCAAGGCTGTAGGCTATAAGGTCAGAATACAAAACTTAATCCTGTTTTATGCTAGCAATGAACAACTGAAAACTTAATATTTAAAAGCAATGCAATTTACAACAACTCCCCTGAAAAATGTAATACTTGGGCATAAATCTAAAAGACATATATTTGATCTATATGCTGAAAACTGTAAAATACTGATGAAAAAAATCAAAGGAGGCCTAAATAAATGAAGAAGCATACTTGTTCATGAATTGGAAGATTCCACGTAGCTAAAGTGTTAATTCTCACTAAAATGACTTGCAGATTCTTTTAATGCTATTCCAAGCAAAATACATGTAGAAAATTTTGTAGATTCAGACAAGCTGTTCCTAAGGTTTATATGTAAATGTAAATATATTATAATAATTAACTGCTGATGTGAATGTAAGATGATATACCCATTTTGGGGAAAGAGTCTGGTACTTAAAAAGTTGAATATTAACTTATTTTACAACATGACAATTCCATGCCTATAGAACTACCAAAAAGAGATAACTTTTGTTCATAGCAGCATTATACATTACAGCCAAAAACTGAAAACAATCCCAATGTTCATCAAGTGCTGATCTCAGAGACAAAAAGTGGTATATCCATATTATGCAATCTTATTCAACAATAAAAATAAACTACTGGTACATATTAAAGTATGAATGATCCTTAACAGCATTTTGCTAAGTGAAAAAAATGATGCAAAAATGCATCATTTGCAAAAGAACAAATAATGTATGATTCAATTTATACTAAATGTCCAGGAAAGTCATATATACAGATACAGAAGGCAGATAAGTAGTTTCACAGGGCTGGTTGTAGTAGGGAGATTGACTACAAGTGGATATGAGATTTTTCTGAGGTAACAGGAAGTGTCCTAAAACAAGACTGCAGGTAATGATTGCATAACTACAAATTTACTGGTAATGACTGAACCATACACTTACCATGAATTAATTTACAGAACATAAATTATGCTTTAAAAAAGCATGGAAAAAAGCAGCAAGGAGTAAGCTACAGGGAGTTACAGATGAACCAAAATTAGCAATATACCGATATACTGATAACTGTTGAAACTAGGTATTGGGTAATGAGGGTCATTTTACTCTCCTTTCTTCTTTTGTGTATGTTTGAAATTAGGATACTGATATACATAAATATCAGGACATTTCATGCTCATAAGTAGACCTTTAGGTTACTAAAGTTGTTATGTAAATTTCTATCCAACAAGGCTCACACTGGGTCTGTTTTCCTAAACATTTTGATGTCTGCAAGTTAATTTACATAATATGATATTAATGACAGCAGAACTTCCTAAGGAAATCTTAGATTCTACTAATGGATGGATGTTGGCAGCTTCTTACCTACAAAAAGCTTGCCAAACAGGGACATTAAGTTATTTGAGATTTTCTCACTAGGCTGAAGTTATGGCAGACAACTTCAGCATTTTAGCACCTTCTTCTGCTAACTAGACTCAACACTTCCAAATATGTCCTGTTTTTTCCTGAGAGTTGACATTTTTTGGAGTTTTTGCATCTAAGGTTATCCCTACTTTACTGGAGAAAAACTAAAGTGGTATAAAAATCCATGGAATTTGGATTCAGAACTGGGTTAGATCCAGTTCCAAAACCTACCAGCAGTTTGACCTTCAGCAAATTAATTTGCCTCTTCATCTATAATACCCATGATAAATCTGACCCTGTGACTAAAGTTGTGACACAGCTACATAAAGTGCTTAACAACCCAGCACAATAGTATGTACTTAATAAATTATATCTATTTCTTGTCTAAGTCATTTCTGAAATGAGTATATCCATGATAAAATATAATAACCAATGTTAGAATCTTAGTAGAGTATATGAGATGTCCAGAGATCTTCAATTCCAATTTTTCTGATAAGGATGCTAAAGTCCAAGGGCAAGTGTCCCAAAATTTAGAAACCAAATCTGGACTAGAATCTGAGTCTCTTGACTCTTAAAGTCAGTTTAGCGAAATGATTAAATGCCCCCCTTTTAATCAGATACCTTGGGTTTCATTTCTAGCTTTGCCACTTACCACTTAACCTCTTTATGCCTAGTTTCCTCATATATAAGATGGGAATAACAGTATTAGCTATCTCAAAGGTTTATTATGATGATTAAATAAAATAAGGCATATGGAGGGCTTAGAATATAAGGGCCCAGTAAATGTTAACTATGTATTATATTTTCTGAACTCTAAAATATGCTTTTATATGTTCTATCTAAAGTCAGTAAGTGTCTTAAACTTGACATTTGTTTAGTATTTCTTTCTTCTCAAAAAGTTATTATGATTCTACTTTTTATAACTCATGGTTACTTAGACTCAAGAAAATATCAGGTTATCAGTGTTACTGGGTTCTATTTGCTCCACAGTTAAATATATCCAAAAAGTTATTCTGATCATAAGGCCTGGGACTATATGTTGCTTGTGTTTGGAATCCCAACACCCAGTACTAAAGAGCTATTCAGTAAGTACATAATTTATGAAAGAAAGAAGAAAGGAAAGAAGGAGGGAGGGGAGGAAGGGAGGAAGGAAAAACAGAATGAAAAGGTGAATAAAAATAATACAATGGGAAGAATAAGAGATCACATATTGAGAAGATCTGACTTCAGCTCTTAGGACTGCCACATATTGTTAGATATTAAATAACATCTAGGCCACTTTTTTTTAACCTTTAGATGAAAATAATGATACTCCATAGCAGCACTGAACTGAGGATTAAATGATATGATAACTCTAACAGACTCATATACTCAATTGTCCACTTCCCATCTCCACTTGCATGTCTACCTTGAACTTTAGTATCTCCAAAGTTGAACTCTGATTCAAGTTCCCAACTCAGTGAACAGCATCCATTCATTATTCAAACCAAAACCTTTGGAATGTTCCTTGACTTATCTTTTTTTCCTTATTAACTATATCGAATCTACTTGCAAGTGTTCTCAGCTCTGCTTTACAAATATATCCCAAATGGTAGCATTTTTCATCACCTCTACTGATACCCACATAGCCCCAAACATTGTCACCTGGTGTCTCTCCACCATATCTTCCTGCTTCTGTTTGCTTCTTCACTCAAACTCCAGAGTAGTAGAGTGATTCTTTTTAAAGGACTTGATTAAAGTATAAATCAGATTGAGTATTACTTCTGATCTAAATTATCATTGGCTTCATAGCCTAGTAAGAATAAAACCCAAAGTTCTTAAAGTTCTGTTGTCCCTTCCCACAACCTTTGCAAGACCTCATGCTTATCATCCTCTTGTGAGCTCCAGCCAATGGCCTCCTTGCTGTCCCTGTCTGCCCCTTGCACTGAGATTCCCAGGGCTGAGTGGATAAAGGTTGGTTGGGCCCTGAAACTAATATTGTTATGACAGGGAATGTTCTTCTTTTCCTTTTCTTTTTTAAAGATTTTATTTATGAGGGAGGGGAGAGAGAGAGAGAGAGAGCACACACAGGAGCTGTGGGTAGAGCACATGGAAAGGGAGGGGAAAGAGTCTCAAACAGACTGCACATTGAGGGCAGAGCCCAAAACAGGGCTCTAACCCAGGAACCTGCGGTCATGACCTGAGCTGAAACCAAGAATCGGATGCTCAACCCACTGGGTCACCCAGGTGCCCTGAAGGGAATGTTCATTTAGAAAGAAACAAAACCTCAAACACAGAATTAGGTTACTTTTTTTTTTTAAGAATGAAAACAGAAATTATAGCAAATTATTAGAGCTCTGGAGATTACTTTGGCGTTAACTGTTCACTTTCTTTGGTGATATCTTTTAATTTTAATTTTAATAGAAATGCTTACATAGATATGCTTCCTGATGGCAACCCTGGCTTCCCTCCCCATACTTACACTCTACATGCCCAGCAGCTCCCATCACTCAAAGACCCATACCAGTGACACTTTCTGAAGTTTAAGCTTCATTTGCTTGGTGAGAAGTCTAGCTCTGCCCTTGGCTCCCTATAGTTTCTGCAGAAAAGCCACCATCCCATTTCACTCACTATCCTCCTACCTGCTTCCCATTTTTCATGGCATTTATACATTTTGACAGCCCCTGAGATGTTAAGTATTTTCTACTGTTGCTTATTGTCTGTCTCCTTGACTATACCATACTGGAACATGAACTCTAGCATTAGGGTAGGGCTTGTTTTGTCCCTATGTCATCAGTGTCTAGAATGGTCAATGAGATACAGGAGGTTCTCACAAAAATAACTATTGATTGAGTAAATGAGTAAATGAATAAATTAAAATTAGATTGAAATATTATATTACAGCTTGAATTAATTTTTTGCCTGAAGTATTTTTGCTTTTATGGAATGGGTATCGGTCATAAATGTCTGGAATCAAAAATGATACCTTTTTTTTTTAAAGATTTTATTTATTTATTTGACAGAGAGAGAGATCACAAGTAGGCAGAGAGGCAGGCAGAGAGAGAGGATGAGGCAGGCTCCCTGCCGAGCAGAGAGCCTGATGTGGGCCTCGATCCCAGGACCCTGAGATCATGACCTGAGCCGAAGGCAGAGGCTTTAACCCACGGATCCACCCAGGCGCCCCAAAAATGGTATCTTCACAAACATCTATTTCTGAGATTTTGAAAAAAATTAATTTACCATTGATGTTGTAAGCAAAATAACTGCAAATTTAATGAATCTCTTCAAAGCAGATAATCTTAGTCATCCGATATCTTTTCACACAGTACAAATATTATGATGGTTGAAACTGTAGACATTATAATGATTGAAAATATACTGATTAACTTAGGTTTCAGTTTCCTAGTAATCTACTAAATTGACTGTATTGGGTAATGTAGCTATGGAATGACGAATAAATACAATTCGGAAACCATAGTAAACTTCAAAGTGATCGGTGTGGGAGGAAAAATTAAAATGCTATTTATTTTCAAAACCTATATCCTATCAACTCTTGGATAGAAAAGAATTTATTTATTTATTTATTTATTTATTTATTTATTTATTTATTTAACAGAGGGATAGATCACAGGTAAGCAGAGAGCCAGGTGGAGGGGCAGGGGAGACCAGGCTCCCTGCCGAGCAGAGAGCCCAATGTGGGGCTCAATTCCAGGACCCCAAGATAATGACCTGTGCTGAAGGCAGAGGCTTTAACCCACTGAGCCACCCAGGCAACCCTAGAAAAGAATTTTTAACTCACTTAAAATCTCTAGAATAATCAAAATCTGCTTGAACAATTGGTAATCCAGAAATCAACAAGTTCTTATTAATGATGCCTCCTCATTACAATAGAGCAAACTGCTGTTATAATTACTTATTGTTATCATTTATCCTGCTTATCTCTGGATAACCAACCCATGGATAACTGCATAAATTTAGCAGATGTGAAGATATAATGGTTATTAGGGCAGACTGCAGACTGAACAGTCAAATGTCTTCAAGATATAGTTTAACTGTAATTATCTCAGTACACCCGTTTTGGGATTCATCGCATTTCTTGGTTTCAATCTTCCCAATGTCCACTGTGCCTAGATCCATCTGCTATTTTCTGGGAAGGCACTTTCCTGACTCTTCCCTTTTCTTATCAAGGCCAATCCTCCAGATCCCCTGATTCTGAACCTCTCCCCATCTATACACCTAGCAACACCTTCAGGAACTCTGTTCCTTGTATAAACTTCCTTTATTACCACCAGCTTACACTATTAACCAGATGTCTTGCTGTTTAGAAGAGAGGGTGAGAGACTAATTAAACACTGGAAATTAAGTTGAGAAATCTGGAAAGAAAGTAGCTCTGTGATTTATGTTTGTCCTTTACTCTTTTCTCCTTCTTTCCCAGAATATATTTTGGTTCTTGCTGAGTTGGGTCAAATTCAAAGGACTACGCATTAGCACTAACAGGTCATTTAAGGTCCAAATTTTTAAATTAGTACATTTCTGTATTAGCATACCACTAAAATATTTCAGTAGCGCCCAGACAGTCCTACTATCCTGATGACAAGAAGTTATTATCCCACTTCAACTAGATAGGCTTTCCACTGGATCTTGAAAGTGTTAAGTCATATGCTAAATGTCAATTCTAAAAACTCAATTATAAGCTAAAGCTTAGGTAAGAAGGATTTTCAGAAAATAATAATATAGGTCTTAACCTGAACTCCCCTCCAAGGGGCTTTGCAAAATATATCTTTGTGCTGTCCTTACCAGAGAGGATTCCAAAATGATCCTCCCTGCATTCTGGATCTATTATTTCTGGTTTGACTACTCTAATATCTTATCTTTTTGTTTTGGGTATGTGAAAAAGACCATCCATGTGTGAATAAACAGAAGATCTGGATTTTTTTTTTAAAGATTTTATTTATTTATTTGACACAGAGAGAGATCACAGGCAGGCAGAGAGGCAGGCAGAGAGGGAGGAGGAAGCAGGCTCCCTTCCCTGCCTAGCAGAGAGCCCGATGTGGGCCTCGATCCCAGGACCCTGAGATCATGACCTGAGCTGAAGGCAGAGGCTTTAACCCACTGAGCCATCCAGGTGCCCAAGATCTGGATTCCATCTACCAAATCTTGATGGCATTCCTTTCTGCCTCCCCCCACAAAAAATATCCTCCATCCTCAAAATGTCACAATTATATGACTGAATAAACAAAATTTCCAGACATGTGCTTGAAATTCTCACATTTGGCATTATATACAGTTAGTTTAGATCAGTGAACAGCAATTGTGGGTTTAATAGTGTGCCTCCAAAATTCATGTCCACCCAGAACCCCAGAATGTGACCTTCTTTGGAAACAGGGTTTTTGCAGATGTAATTGGTTAAGCTGATAGGACACTGGATTAGGGTAGGCTCTAAATCCCAGCACTGGTATCTAAGAGGAGAAAACACACAGAGAGACTCAGAAGAGTATGCCATGTGAAAACCAAGGCAGAGACTGGAGTGATGTGTCTACAAATCAATAAATGCCAAAGATTGCTCATAATCACCAGAAGCTACAAAATGGGGGGAAATATCCTTGCCTGGAAAGTCTGGAGGGAGCATGGTCCTGCCAACATCTTGATTTCAGACTTCTAGCCTCCAGAACTATAAGAGGATAAATTTCTGTTGGTTTAAGCCATCTAGTTTGTGGCAATTTGTTATGGCAACCCCAGGAAACTAATATAGCAACAAATATATAAGATTCTAGAGAAGTTCCCAGGTTGATTTTGGGAGGCTTTTTCCTTGAGAATAAAGTTTGTAAAACAAATATAAACTATGAGATAAGTGCACATCAATTAGAAATAGTTGTCTTCTCCTTGAGGTGGGAAAAATGTAAAGACTGACTCTATTCAGAGAAGTTTCTAGATACCACTGGCATTCACAGCCATATTTGCCTTCACAATTCTCCCTTCTCTTTTCTTTATTTAGAGAAAATAAGGTAGTGCTA
>PITA01003582.1:112979-137215 GCA_004023965.1 Spilogale gracilis
AAATTTGTATCCAATTTGTAACTTGCAGTTGGCAGCAAACAGGAAAAAACAAAGACAAATATTCAGCCTCCAAGATCCTCCCTGCCTATCTGCCCAGGGAAGTTTGTTCACTGACTAATGGCCTTCTTCCAAAGTTCTGCACATCTTTGCTTTAGAACCCTAAGCACAACCACAAGTTTTAAGTCGTTTTAATACAGAAAAAGGACACAACTTGTTCTGAGATTGGCTTCTCACAGAGACCAAAAGGGGGAGAATTATGTTGTTTTTATTCATGCCGAGCTTTTTTAATGCCAGAGTTCTGAATGAAGTTTTCAAAGGAAAAAAGTAACAAAGAAAAAGAATCAATAGTAAAAGCCAGCTAATGGCTAACAGCTCTAAGTGTGTGATGTACACAATACACATCTACAGGAGGGGAAAGGAAGGAGGTTGAAATGTTGAGCAAAAGAGCTGTGCTCGGTTAAAGGAATGGGAAGTAAGACTTTAAAATGAGATGGCTGTGAAGAGTGCCTATTCAAGCCAGTCTCTGAAATGACCTCTCACATTCTTCCCGGTCCTTCCTGAAAAATGGAGCTGTGGATTCTTTCTGGGCTTCTCTTGGAGCAGGGAGAATAGGGGTTCCTTTTAACATGTTTACCTATAATGCAAGAACGGTGGGAAAATGTGTTTTCTTGCTGCACATGGACAGCAGTTCAGGTCTGGACACCCTTTGTCTCTCCACATCAGCGTGCTCTGGGTTGGAGCTGTAAAATGGCTCTGTGAACAAAGTTAAAGCTGGGAGGAAACCATGCAGTTCTGCGCTTCCGTGTGAGACAAGCATCCCAGAGAGCGCAGTTTACGCAGGACCTACATGAAAAACCCTAAGAGAAGCTAATTGACATAGTGTACGTTGAGACTGTTAAAAGGTAAACTGAGACGTATTAAACCTTTTAAGAGTTTACTAAAGCAAAAATCGATTAAAGTTGGGAAGCACCATACCGGAAGTAGTGGGGGATCCTCTGCCAACAGGAAGCTCGGCAGAGACTTCTATACAGAAAAGGCGGAGCGAAGCAAGGAGATTACTGATTGGCTGCAGCTTCAAGCTTATTTGAGACTGGTTATCCTTAGGTTTCAATTTCATACCTTGAAGCATTTATAAGCTTAGATTTTGGGTTGCTTCCTAGCCGGCCACAGAACTAGAGCTACCTCAGTCTAAAGGCCTCCTTGTTTAGTTAATTTAGTAAGACTTACTTACAAATAACAGAAAGTGAAAAAAAGTTAAATAAAAAAGGATGGGGTTTGAAAGAAAAAGACAGGAGTTCACATCCTGGTTCTCCCTCTCAGCCCTCACTTGGGGTCCCTGGGCTCACCCTTCACTTTCTAAATTCCTTAGACTCTTCCCTTGAAGATGGGGACAGTGCAACCAATCACAGAGCAACCGTAGGATTAAATGAAGAAGCATCTTCTAAATTACATTTTCATTTTCATTACTATAATGTACTGTTTTTCCTCAGAGGCGAGAAGAGCCTTAGCCTATGTAGGGACCACCACTGCTTTGTTCAAACAATTTTATTATGATTGTGAAAGTGTGAACAGAAAAGAAAAAGAGATTTATTTTTGCTTTGTGTGACCTCCACGGTATGTTCAAACTTTAAAATGAATAGGTCCCCCTGGCCAGACTTATCAAAAATATAAGAAAAAGGACTCCAATTAATAAAATCATGAATGAAAGGGAGAGATCACAACCAATACCAAAGAAATACAAACAATTATAAGAACATACTATGAGTAACTATACACTAACAAATTTGAAAATCTGGAAGAAATGGATGTGTTCCTAGAGACATATAAAATACCAAAACTGAACCAGGAGGAAATAGAAAACTTGAACAGACCCATAGCCAGTAAAGAGACTGAAGCTGTCATCAAAAATCTCCCAATAAACAAGAGCCCAGGGCCATATGGCTTCCCAGGGAATTCTACCAAACACTGAAAAATACCTATTCTCCTGGAACTGTTCCAAAAAATACAAATGGAACAAAAACTTCCAAACTCATTTTACGAGGCCAACATTACCTTGATCCCAAAACCAGACAAAAACCCCATCAAAAAGGAAAATTACAGACCAATATCCCTGATGAATATGGATGCAAAAATTCTCACCAAATACTAGCCAATAAGATCTAACAGTACATTGAAAGGATTATTCACCATGACCAGGTGGGATTTATTCCTGGGCTGCAAGATTGGTTCAACATCTGCAAATCAATCAATAAGATACATTCATACATTAACAAAAGAAAGAACAAGAATTATATGATACTCTCAACAGATGCTGAAAAAGCAATTGACAAGGTACAGCATCCTTCCCTAACCAAAACTCTTCACAGTGTAGGGATAGAGAGTATATACTTCAATATCATCAAAACCATCTATGAAAATCCCACAGGGTATATAATTTTCAATGGGGAAAAACTGAGAGCTTTTCCCCTATGGCCAGGATCACGGCAGGGCTGTCCACTATCACCACTGCCAATCAGCATAGAATAAAGTCCTAGCCTCAGAGGTCAGACAACAAAAAGAAATAAAAGGCATCTGCACTGACAAAGAAGTCAAACTCTCACTCTTTGCAGATGATATGATACTTATGTCAAAAACCCAAAAGATTCTATTCTAAACTGCTAGAACTCAAACAGGAATTCAGTAACGTCTCAGGATATAAAATCAATGCACAGAAATCAGTTGCATTCCTATACACCAACAATAAAACAGAAGAAAGAGAAAATAAGGAGTTGATTCCATTTACAATTGAACCCCAAACCATAAGATACCTAGGAATAAACCTATCCAGAGGCAAAGAATCTGTACTCAGAAAACTATAAAGTACTCATGAAAGAAACTGAGGAAGACACAAAGAAATGGAAAAATGTTCCACGTTCATGGATCAGAAGAACAAATATTATGAAAATGTCTCTGCTACCTAGAGCAATCTACACATTTAATGCAATCCCTAACAAAATACCCCCAATTTTTTCAAAGAAATGGAACAAATAATCCTAAAATTTATATGTAACCAGAAAAGACCATAAATAGCCAGAAGAATGTTGAAAAAGAAAAGCAAAGCTAGTGGCATCACAATTCCAGATTTCAAGCTCTATGTCAAAGCTGCAATCATCAAGACAGTCTGGTACTGGCACAAAAACGGACACATAAATCAATGGAACAGAATAGAGAGCCCAGAAATGGACCCTCAACTCTATGGTCAACTCATTTTCGACAAAGCAGGAATGAATATCCCATAGAAAAAAAGACAGTCTCTAGGGGCATCTGGGTGGCTCAGTTGGTTAAGCGACTGCCTTTGGCTCAGGTCATGATCCCCGGAGACCCAGGATCGAGTCCCACGTCAGGTTCCCTGCTTGGCGGGAAGCCTGCTTCTCCCTCTCTCAATCCCACTGCTTGTGTTCCCTCTCTGGCTGTGTTTCTCTCTATCAAATAAATAAAATCTTTAAAAAATAAAAAAAGACAGTCTCTTAAACAAATGGCATTGGGAAAATTGGACAGCCACGTGCAGAAGAATGAAACTGGACCATTTCCTTATATCACACACAAAAATAGACTCAAAATAGATGGAAGACCTCAATGTGAGAAGGGAATCCATCAAAATCCTTGAGGAGAACACAGGAAGAAACCTGTTTGACTTCAGCCACATCTTCCTAGAAACATGGCCAAAAGTGAGGGAAGCAAGGGCAAAAATGAACTATTGGGACTTCATGAAGATAAAAAGCTTTTGCACAGCAGTCAACAAAACCAAAAGACAACCGAAAGAATGGGAGAACATATTATCAAATGACATATCAGATAAAGGGCTAGTATCTAAAATGTATAAAGAATGTATCAAACACAACACCCAAGGAACAAAGAATCCAATCAAGAAATAGGCAGAAGACCTGAAAAGATATTTCTGCAAAGAAGACATCCAAATGGTCAACTGACACATGAAAAAGTGCTCAACATCACTCAGCATCAAGGAAATACAAATCAAAACCACAGTGAACTGATGCCTGGGTGGTTCAGCTGGTCTGCCTTCACCTCAGGTCATGATTGCAAGACCCTGGGATCAAGTCCCACATTGGGCTCCTTGCTCAGCAGGAAGCCTGCCTCTCCCTCTGCCTGCCACTCCCTCTGCTCATGACTCTCTCTATCTGACAAATAAATAAATAAACTCTTATATATATGTGTGTGTGTGTGTGTGTGTGTGTGTGTGTGTGTGTGTATTTGGTATGTGTGTATGTATATATCCATACACACACGGCATATGGCATATTTTAAAGGCTTTACATTTCTTTAATCTGCACTCACAACAACCCCATTTTAAGAAGAGGAGAGGTTAAGCAACCTATTCCACCCTAGGAAGAGTCATGTCCATGCTAGAATAGAGCCCAAGCAGATACTGGATACATTGATAACATTGACAAAAACCATAGTGAGATACTACCTCACACCAGTCAGAATGGCTAAAATTAACTAGTCAGAAAACAACAGGTGTTGGCAAGGATGCAGAGAAAGGGAATGGATGCAGAGAAAGGGGTACTCTCCTATATTGTTGGTGGGAATGCAGCTGATGCAGCCACTCTGGAAAACTTTCAAAAAGCTGAAAACAGAGCTACTCTTATGACCCAGCAATCGCACTACTGGGTATTTACCCTAAAGATACAAACACAGTGATCTGAAGGGGCACATGCACCCCGATGTTTATAGCAATAATGTCCACAATAGCCAAACTATGGAAAGAGCCTAGATGTCCATCAGCAGATGAATGAACAAAGAATATGTGGTGTGTGTGTATATATATGTGTATATATATATATAATGGAATACTGTGCAGTCATCAAAAAAACCCCAAATCTTGCTATCTGCAATGACGTCAATGGAAGTAGAGAGTACTGTGCTAAGCAAAATAAGTCAATCAGAGACAAACAATTATCATATGATCTCTCTAATATGAGGAATCTGAGAGGAAGGGCAGGGGGGGTCATGGGAGGAAGGGAGGGGAAAATGAAACAAGACGGGACCGGGGAAGGAGATAAAACCATAAGAGACTTTAAATCTCAGGAAACAAACTGAGGGTTGCTGGAGTGGAGGTGGGTGGGAGGGATGGGATAGCTGGGTGATGGATGTTGGGAGGGGTATGTGCTATGGTGAGTGCTATAATTATGTAAGACTGATGTCTTACTGATGTGTACAGACCTGTACCCCTGAAAGAAATACTACAAATAAATAAATAAGTCATCAACATTTTAACATTGAGCTATTTTATACACACATTGGGCTTCCTGTCTTCTCCAGCAGCTAAGGCCAAACCTCTCACACAGCAATAACTACGAGAACTGAGCAACAGTTCTGCCTCTTTCAGATACGACTTGTGCTTTACCCTTCCATACAGGCACCCAACGTCCTGTTACCTCCCAAGACATACAGAGAGTTGGGTAAGTGCCACTTTTCCAAAAGACTTGCTTGGTAGTCTCTCATACCTGCCTACTTTGTTCCATGGTGTAGACTGAATAATGCCTCCCCAAAGATGTCCGTGTCTTAATTTCCAAAACCTGTAAATGTGTTACCCTACATGGCAAGAGGGACTTTATAGATGTGATGAAGTTAAGACTCTTAAAACGGAGAGATTATCCTGGGTGATTCATGTTGAGTCCAACGTATTTCCAAGGGTCCTTGTAAGAGGGAGGCACTTAGCTATCTGTCAAGGCCCAAATCCCTGGGTACACAAGGACACTCTTATCAGAAAGGATAGTCCAGGGCTTACAGGTATTTTCCAGAAGATGGTCAACAGTCAGTCTTTTTTTTTTTTTTTTTTTTTTTTTTAATGTGTAGCCCGTTTACTGCACAGACCACCAGCCTGGTCCTAGGCTCTCTTAGAGCAGAATGTTCCTGCTTGAACAACTACATTTAGTGTAGCATTTACATAACTGATATAGCAACAGTATCAATAAGAATATGCCTAACACTTGCGGGAGCCAGTGTGGATTAGGGATAGATTGAAAGAAACAACTCATCCAGGCTATAATGTATGTAAATCTATCACATACATTTTTATATTTTTGTGCTAATTTTGACTGGGAGACTCCCCGCTTTGATCTACCAATGTTTGTACTTTATGATAAACTTGTACTGAACTATTTAGTATAGAAATTAGCTGATGGTTAGAGAAATCTAGTCCTCCAGGCCAGTCATCTTCCATGGTATTATATTCGAGGCAGCTTGAATTAAACCTTCTAATATATTTGATCATCAGTATCAGTATTACCATACAAGTGATTTATTTACATAAGGTCAATGAATTTCACCAACAATTCCAGGGTTACACCTTATCACAGTATGATCAAGGTACAATTCTATTTCATTACAGAAAAAATTAGGAAGAATTACAGAGGTTATCACCAGGCCTTATCAGAACTGGCCCTTGCTCATATACCAGATACTTTTAGAGACAGGAATTGTTAGAGTTAGCCAAATAACCCAGTTAGCTGGGTTATTTCTGGGCTCTAAGTCCACTGGAAACAAAGCTAGTACCCTATTTCAGTTCACATTCACACTGAAACGAGTTTATATGGTGTGTGTGGTTATATAGCACAGCTGACCTCACTCTGAAGATGTGGGTAATACTCGGAATAGTTCCAATACTACCCCGCTAAATGTACTACAGATATCTTACTCTGATGTCTTCTTGGCACCAGGATTGTCATAATGCACTGACATAATTACAAATGCCATCAGAGAACTTCCATAGATTTGAAAGTTCTTAAGGTCCCACAGCTGTGCTCCTTGAGCCTCAACAGCTGGGATGAGGGGCACTGCCCACGGCTACTTTGTCCTCTATCTACATTAAAACAGAGGACCTATCAGGTCAAAGCATAAGCCCTTTCCCAACGCAGTGGAAATTATACAGCATTATTTTTGAGTCTACTTATCCCACTTCATTAAACTTCATCATCTTTCCAGGCTGATTCCAATCCCTTGCTTTCTTCCTGGCACAGAATTTCCCCTGATCTGTTTATTCCAATTAACAAATCTTCCTCTGAATGATGCTCCTCATCAAAGGTGAACTTAGCTTGTCTCATGATACCTAGACAGGCATCTGAATCCCTTAAAACCCTTTCCTGCCTTGTGGGCCAGCGTGAAATGGGCCATGCATGTTGTTACCATTATGTACTAATGGCCTGGGTGCAATGAGGATACAGGTTCTGTACCCCCAAAATGTTGGGCCACCCATACTAGGGTTAGAGGAGTAGTCACATCTATATTTAGTTTACTTTACTTTGACTAAACCATAAAGCTGTCTTCATCTCAGGGTGCGACTGTCCCCCAGGGAAATGTGGACCTCCATGTAATGCCTGCCGCTATAATCCCATCAGAAAACCATGATCTCTTTCTATTCTGTTTAATAGCTTTCCATCCACAAAAGCAGGGGCAATATGTATTTGTGGATAGCACACTGTGGCAGGTCAGGATACCACTGCTATATTTTTTTCCATCATAACCAGCAAATTTTATAAGCATTTTATCATCAAAGTTTATAGTTACACAGTAATCAGTCTGCCAAGAGTTGTATACCACAAGGTTTGATGGCCTGGTAGGGAGTAATTCCTGGAAATTCCCTCCCAAATGTTAACCATTTGTAGTAGTTGTAACCTGAAATGACAGTCAATGGACACTAGCATATTACTAGAGTTCCACTGAGTAACTAACAGTGGATCTAGTTCATCATTGTACTGTATGACCAAAAGATCTCCCAGAGCAATACCACTCAGGTTGTCAGGCTTCCATTTGGCCTTGTCAAAAAGTAGTTTCAAAAAGCAGGAGTGATCTCAGCAAATATATGATTCCATCCTTTCAGGTATCTGGTATAATTGTGCTTCCAGCCTCTCTCAAAGAACCAATGTTATACTGGCCTTCCCTTCTTTCATAACATGTGTATTCATTCCTTTACTTTGAGCTACTATTTCTCTTTCTCTCCATTTGTCATTCATTTTTAACAAAACTTTTCCACCTTTGGAATAGATATTAGGTTCAGCCACTATGGTGGTTGAGATTACCAGCAGCAACCCAGTCTTCCCCTCAATTCATTCCCATCCATAAACAGGGGAGGAATACATAGGTACAGAACTATCTCGTAGTACATCTGAGTCCAGGACTGTTTGAATCACTGAACAATGTACCGGCATTTACTGTCAACCCCAATTTCACCCGATGGGATATAAGCACAACCCATGGCATCAGGCCTCTAGAAATTTGGGCATAAACGTTTCAAGGTACTGTTACGGTTCCACACATAGGATCACCCCACAATCTAGCCCAGATACGTTCAGTCCTGGTCCCGGGATCATTACATTAGGTAGGGAAACGGGCGGGGGTGGGGGAGAAGCTGAGGTGATCTGAGGAAGAACTGTATCGTTGTACCAGGATATTTCCCACCTACTTCCATAAATAACATAGAAAAATGTGGAGGAATCTAACTAGACAAACATATATGCCATTTGCTTAATAATACTAAATAGAGAAGTGTTCCACAAGTACAGAATATCCCTCCCAATAATGCATTCAGGTGAAAGAGACATCATCACTTCACATAAAGCCAATTCAAATATTCCAATTATCATCCACAGTTTTACCTACATCTCATCAACCATGTGTCCCCATATCTTCCCAGTCTAACCACAGCTCTTGTTGGGATTTCACCAAAAGGTTTTAGAGTAATAGTACATTTGACTCCCATATGAAGGAGTCCTAGAAAACTTTCTTCTCCAGTCCCTGGCCATTTTCCTCACATATTGTGCATATGGGCTTCAGTCCACTCCCAGGGGATTAACTTAAGGACCCTTGCTCTTTTATTAGTCTTCATTTTTTTTTTAAAGATTTTATTTATTTGACAGAGAGAAACACAGCCAGAGAGGGAACACAAGCAGGAGGAGTGAGAGAAGGAGAAACAGGCTTCCTGCAGAGCAGGGAGCCTGATGCGGGGCTCGATCCCGGGTCTCCGGGATCATGACCTGAGATGAAGGCAGTCGCTTAACCAACTGAGCCTCCCAGGCGCCCCTATTAGTCCTCATTTTGATTAAGTTGTAAAACCATCACGTTCAGTGATTAGAAGTCGGTTTTTCATTGTCATCCTTGCCTCCTAACACTTTAAGTTCTTCCAAACTAGAGTAAATACCACAAATGTGTTTGGGACCCTTTAATGCTGAGGAACAGCAAAGGCCCCCAACCTCCTATGGTGCTGCACTGAGGCTTGTTTCAACCTCATCAATGTCTACTTTATTCATCCTATTTATTAATAATTTCAACCCTGCTGAGGTGAGTCCCTTAAATCTCCTTGTGGTCTTTCCCCCATTCTTTTGTGAACCATTCTCATTTTCTTAGCATTTATAAAACCCAGAAGGTGAAAGTGAGACATATTTGATAAGGCCTCCCAAACCACTGCTTGATTTTATGGCACTAAGTATACATGGAAAAGGAGCTCCCTCAATCACAGCATTTACTATGCCCTGGTCAAAAGGCATATTAAGTGAATGAACACCTTAATCATCATAATGTCAATCTTGCATTCAAAGCATATCAGACATTTCATCTGGGGAGTTCATTTAGCATTAAAGGAAGAGAAAGATAATCCCCCTTCTTAGAGTAAACAAACAATACATTATCCAATCCCCCAGGCTAACTATCCCCCATGAAATAGCCTTCTATGTGTTTGGATTACATGCAGCCATCGTAATTGTTCACTATGAGCTGTGCATCTGTATCGACCAAGATATGCTCTTCTACTCGCATTTGAAACCAAGGATACTGCCCCTAAATTGGCCACTCTCACACTCATTTTAGTAAAAGTTCTTTAGGAAACTGACAATACCAATCCAGAAGATAAAACAACTCCTTCATATCAAACCTCCTGCTTTTAGTAGTTTCTTGGTTTTGACCTCCCCCTACATGGATGATCTTCTTGGCGAAGAGAGGTCATAAAGTTTCTAACTACTGTCTCAGCCCAATTATTCTTTTTGGTGGTGGGCCTGCGGCTAGAGTTATACCAGGAACTGGCCAAAATCCAAACTTGGTCTGGCATCAGGATCTACTCCAACATTCTCCTTTACTTTCATTTTAGCTATTACAGGTAATGATAACCAAGAGATTATATGTTTAATCTGTTCCTTGTTATTTTGTTTTCCTTAGGTATCCAGTGAACCACCTTCTCAGGAATTGGATTTCTTATTCCTTAATTTGACAGGTAAGTTTTACATATTGATCATAGCACAGCTACTATTTCATACCATGGGTGACCAGGAAGCCATTCAGGAATCAAAAGTCCGTCAACCCCTACCCTCTCACTCTTTCTTTTCCCAAACTATATTTTCCTTGTGTTTCAGTAAGTCAGAGTCAGTATAGCAATCTCAGTTCTGAGACAAAACTGTGTTAGGGGTTCCCCAAGACCACTTTCAGGTTCACTAATTCAGTAGAACAAGTCATAGAACTCAGAGAAGTTTTTATACTCATGATGATGGCTTGTTATGGTAAAAGAATACCAATTAAAATCAGTAAAAACAAAGGCATCAGCAAAGACCAGGTGTGAACTTTCAGTTAACCCTCCCAGTTAAGCCAAATGGACAATGCTTAATTCTTCCAGAAATGATGTGTCACAACATGTGCAAAGTATTGCCAACCAAGAACTCTGGTGTCCAGAGTTTTTATTAGGGGTCAGTCAGTCAGCATAGAATGTCTTTGTGGCTGAGCAACCTTACCTACTCAATCTCCAATATCCTTGAAGATCAAATAGGTACAGCGTGGACCAGGGTTCCAGGTGAACAAAAACAGGTATCCACCATAAATCACTTCTTAGCATGAATCATCTGATGTGGCCAAAGGTCTCAGGTAGACAAAGACACTCTAATCAAGCAGGGTATTACAATGCCCTAGAGACTATCCCCTAGGAAAGGATTAAGGGTCAGTACTTTCTTTGGAATATGTAAGGTTTGAGCAAACCAAACCTGCTGAACTAACACTCTACTGCATATCTTTTTTAACTTCTAGTTAAGGTTTTCTTGAAATAAAACATATACTTCCAGGTATCCAACAATCAAACACACAAACACACACACACACACACACACACACACACACACACACACACAAATGATAGTGATTTCTATTCCCTCACAGATACCACACTGTATGTGAAAAAGTTATCTGTGACTCCTGAAAGAAAAGAGAACCTTATCTGTGACCTACCAAGATAGGTAAAAACATTCATGCTGAAATTGAAAGTTTCATAATAAAAATCAATAACAATGATTTTAAACATTTTCCATATCTGAATCAAAAATAGAGATTTAAACTATTATTGAACTATTATGTAAACTGAAGAACACTTTGTTGCTATTGATAAACTCACAATTGCTTATCAATTCATATAGTACTTGTTCGATTAAATGTTAATAATCTGGGTTGACAAAATAGTCAAGTTATTTAACTTTGAAATACATAGTTTTGAAACTGATGTGCTTTTGCTTCAAAATCAAATCAGTTCTTCTAAAAAAGATGAACTTGGTTAACATAAGCGTGAATGCCAAAAGAAAATCATTTTTGATACTCAATTACTGGAAAACTTTTAAGAATGTTTGAAACAACACAGTATGTGACTCTACTCTTTCAAATGTTTCCCAGGATGTCATCGGAGGGGAATGCAAATTACCAGTAGTCTTTTATATCTTAAACTATGTGGTAGATACAGGAATGTTCATTTTACAATTTTCTGAAGTTTCTGAATTTCTGAAATAAGTATTACTTATAAGGGTAAAATAAAAAGCTGTATAACATTTTTAGTGTCCATAGGATGCTTTCATACAAACTATTTCATTTGACATACAGGATAAACCTATAAGATAGTGAAAATTATTGTCATTAACATCTTTATTTTATAAATGAAGAAAGTGAGGCTCAATAAATATGCCGCAAGTAGTAAATAAAGAGGCAGAGCCATGGTCCACGCACCACTTTTCTAGAGTAATTGCCACTCCCCAACCCATCCACATGACAGCAACAAAACCTGCCAGCTGTTGGGGTCCAAGTCACCACTTTCTTCAATATGGTAATATGTGGCCAGTGAGAATGTAATCAGTCTAGAGTCAAAGCAACAGCCACCCTTAGTTTCTCCTTTTCTTGCTTTGTGTTAAAATTGTGTTAAATAACATTGAAACCAAAAAATCCTTATTGAGTTGCTGCTGCTACATCCAAGGTTATGAAAGGTCTTTCCTCCTAGTTTTCTGAAACTTTATATATCATCAATTCCTCGCAAGCATCATAAGATCAATGTAGAAAGTATCAGCTATTATTCAGAACCATAGAATCATTTTTTTTTCTCTCCAGAAATAAAAAAAAACCTCAACTGAAAAGCAGTAAGGACATGAGAAAATCTGGGCAATCAGAAACCGAAACTGTATTCTTCACTTTGGCACTGGACTTATGTTAGACTTTATTAGGTCACTTTGTGTAACTGTGTATTACTTTATCCAGTTGGGATAAAAAATAGACAATTGACAATTTAAAAATACTCAAAAGACACTGCTTGAGAATGAAGCACTATTAATATATCTTGCATAGATTGTTGCATTGTTACAACTAGCACATATTTGGTTTGTTAATCACAAAACAAGGATTAGAAAGAGTTAATCTGCACTATAATTTAATAAACCTTATCAAATATCTCTCAAGTTATACTTCTATAATGATTGCCAATCACCAGATCAAACAGTATAGTATGGCAGCTAATAGTGTGGGCTATCCTGAACTTGATTCCTGATATATAAAATGAGAATAATACTAACTAGTTTTTTTAAAAAGATTCTATTTATTTATTTGAGAGAGAGAGAAAAGGAGAGAGCATGAGTGGGGAGAGGGGGGTTAAAGAGAAGGGGGAAGCAGACTCCCCAGTGCCCAACGTGGGGCTCGATCCCAGGACCCTGAAATCATGACCTGAATCAAAGGTAGACACTTAACCAACTGAGCCATCCAGGTGCTTCACTAACTACTTCTTAGAATCATAATGATTAAATGAGATTTTATATTACATGTGCACACACACACACACACACTCACACACACATACACACTTAGCACAGTACTGGTTGGGCCCAATAAAAGTTGGCTGTTTTCTTCCATTATTATACATAACCACCATATTAATTGACACTCTTACTGGACCACTTACCTGTTCCTGTCAGATTCTGGATTTTGAAGGTAGTGATTATAAACTGTTGTCCACACACCACTTTTCTAGAGTAATTGCCACTCCCCAACCCATCCACATGACAGCAACAAAATCTGCTATGTTTCTACAATGTCTGTGCCACTCATCACAGTTCATGGGTCCAGGGGTTAACGCCAGACACAATTTGTTTTGATTACTTATTCCTGGGAATTATGGACCTTGAAAGGAGAGAAAGGGGAAATAATGAAGAAAGTGAGAGAAGAGAGGAAAAATACAAGAGTAAACAAAAAGGCTAGTGTCTTTCTCCGTCACTGTACCTGTAACATATGAGACATAGATCATCTTGGTGTGTACCAGATGATGGAGAGGGAGAAAATAATGAAGAGAGGCAGAAAGAAGCACAGAAGAGAGAAGTGGAAAAGGCAGTAGCATTCAGATTCCTACTTCAGAGGGCAGCTGCATTCATCTTTGGATATCGTAAGGCATCCAAGCATTATCCTCTTTTACTTAGCTTAGCTAAAGTTTGACTATATAACCATTAAAGAAAAGTCCTCAGGGGCACCTGGGTGGCTCAGTTGGTTAAGCAACTGCCTTCAGCTCAGGTCATGATCCCGGAGACCCGGGATCGAGCCCTACAACGGGCTCCCTGCTCAGCAGGAAGCCTGCTTCTCCCTCTCTCACTCCCCCTGCTTGTGTTCCGTCTCTGGCTGTGTTTTTCTCTGTCAAATAAATAAAATCTTAAAAAAAAAAAAAAGTCCTCATACCCACTTTTCATCCTGTTCCTAAATCTCTAATGGGAATACAGTCTGTTCCCTAAGTCAACCCCACACATCCTCTTGAAGTTTCCTATCTCATCCTTTCAGTTCCTGGCCTCCTACCACTCAAGGACAGGTTCTGGCTCTCGGACTCCTACTCCTATCATTCTGTTCATCGATCCTTCTTTCTGATCCCCCTGACATCAGGTCATGGGGAACTCCTGAGAAGAACAAATCAGAAACGGCTGAAGCCACAAATCTAACAAGTTGGAGGAAGCAGGCCAAGAGCAATCATCTCTCAGCAAATACATGTCAATTCACAAAGCAGATCAGGGCATATAGCCACCTTCAGTCCAGAATGAGCTCCTGATGGGGCTATCATGGCAAAGAAAGGGAAAAGGAAAGGATAAAGTCTGAGTAGGGCAGCATCAGAAGAGGCAAACAAAGAGAGAGAGAGAACACAGAAAAGCATCTGAGGTCAAATAAAAGACCACATGATGGCTGCTCTACTCCATCTCAATCAGAAAGGAGATTCACAGGGCACCTGGGTGGCTCAGTCATTAAGCTTTTGCCTTTGGCTCAGGTCTGGATCCCAGGTCCCTGCTTATCAGAAGTCTGCTTCTCCCTCTCCAACACCCCCTGCTTGTGCTCCCTCTCTCTCTGTCAAATAAATGAATAAAATCTTTAAAAAATGAAAAAAGAAAAAAAGAAACAAATATTCCCCTGTGGGTCTCTGACTTGTCTACCTGGAATGGAAACTCGGGTTGTCTCCAGGCTGCAGGTAATATAAATACAGGGCAGAAAGCAAGCAGCCTCCTGCTTGAGGCCAAGCATACTGTACTTACAGACTATTTCTTACCTGAATTTTTTGGATATATAAACTTTTTGAACACGAAAATCCTCACTAAGGACAATTCAAAAACTGACTGTATGCTTTCTAAACTAAGGACTAGCTAGGAGGTGAGGATACAAAAACAAATGAGACAACCCCTGGAATTGAGTAAACGGCATAGAATCACTCTGGCCTCACTTGATTTAGCCTGACCTTCCTTCTAAGTGTCTTACCTGTAGCAAGATGCCTATGAGCCTTAGTGTTCTCTCCTATAAAATGAAATTAAGGGGCACCTGGGTGGCTCAGTTGTTAAGTGTCTGCCTTCGACTCAGGTCATGATCCCAGTGGCCTGGGATGGAGTCCCACAGGAGGCTCCCTGCTCCGTGGGAAGCCTACTTCTCCCTCTCCCACTCTCCCTGCTTGTGTTCCCTCTCTCTCTGTATCTCTTTGTGTCAAATAAATAAAGAAAATCTTTTAAAAAGAAAAAAATAAAATGGAGATAGTACTACTGACCTTCAGGGTTACTATAAAGATTGGAATAATGTACATAAAATGTGGGGTGCCTGGGTGGCCCAGTTGGTTAAGCCACTGCCTTCAGCTCAGGTCATGATCCTGGAGTCCCAGGATCAAGTCCCGCACTGGGCTCCCAGCTCTGCGGAGAGTCTGCTTCTTCTCCCTGTGACCTTTTCCCCTCTCATGTTCTCTCTCACTCTCTCTCTCTCAAATAAATACATAAAATCCTTAAACAAAAATGTACATAAAATATATAGAAAGTAGCAAATGCCAAATTAATGGTACTTATTATCATGTCTATTGGTAAGCCCTATAAATGCTGTGGAGTTACAAAAATCAAACTGAAAACATACAAGTTATATGTCTCAAAATCATCCACCATCCTCTCCATCCAGCTGAAAAGTAGAAGGTACTTTAGTATTTTTAGAAACAAATGCTTCTTCATTTTAGCCCATTAGCACTGTAGACCTAGGTCTTCCGAGAGTAATCAGTATTCAATGGTTATAATGCTAGAAACTTGCTACAGATGTTCCTTGTGTTCATCAGTGCAAGGTGCCTGAAATTTGAGTTTTAATGCCTAATAGAATCTAGCCTCGGGGAATCAGAAATTGGCTGGACCTGATTCCTTAAAAAGCAGTATTGCATTTAAATAGACTCACTGCTCTGCATTGCCTTGGCTTCCAATAAAAAGAATCTTTTAAAAAACTCACTGTACACAGGAGATTAACCACACTTGGAAGTCACCTTCAAGTTAGGTATATACCTTTACTTTCTGCTATCAGTTCTTCACAAAGACCCCAGAAAATGGGGGACAATCATGGAAACAACAGTCATCAGGTATCAAGTCTCCAGAATACACAAAACATAGTGTTATTTTCTGACAAGAAGTTAATTTGAAGCAGTGTATGTGGCACAGAAGAGAGGACTTCAGATTAGAAGTGAGGACACAGAGGATTTGGTCCCCGTTGAGCTATTAACTCACGATGAGTCAGTAGACATGCCTCTTTAGGATCACAACCTTGGAGCCAGTTTCTAATCCTATCAAATGAAGAGGTCAGACTACCAGAGAGGACAAACAGGTCTCTCACGAACTCTACCCAGGGGCTGTTACCACTGCATGAACTGTTTAAAGAACTGCATGGACTTGCTTTCATTCGGTCTTTTTTTTTTTTTATATTTTCCCACATTTCCCTCATATTATTTTTATAGTCACATATATACACCAAACATATGCAGGGAGACAGCAAATTTAGTTTGACTAACTGAAGCTCATCCACCAAGATCCCTGTTTCCTCCCTCAAAAAGTCTTTTTGCCTCATCATCCCCCACCTTCTCCCCACATGCACTCCTAATTCTTATCTCGCAGAAAGTTCTCTTCTGCCTCTCTCCAAACATAAGCTCTGTCACTGATAACAGAACAAGGTCTGTGTCATAATAATATTGATACCTGTCTCACAGTGCACCACAGTGAATGGGAATGAGGATTAAGAAAAGGACTCAATGGGTATATGCGTCAATGAACAGAAGAGTTAACACCTTCAGGGCTCTCATGGGCAGGAGACCCAATCATCAGTCAACTTTACCCATTATATTAAACAAAAGGCTCTTCTCTTGTTTCCCAAAATTATAGTTGTGCGTTTAGGTAAAACATTCAGAAAAAAACTAAGTACACAAATCTCTTTTTTAAAAGATGCACAGGGCACCTGGGTGGCTCAGTTGGTTAAGACCTGCCTTCTGCTCAGGTCATGATGCCGGAGTCCAGGATGCAGTATGGCATCAGGCTCCCAGCTCTGCGAGGGAGTCTGCTTCTCCCTCTGACCTTCTCCCTTCTCATGCTCTTCTCTCTCACTCTCTCTCTCTCAAATAAATAAAATCTTAAAAACAAACACAAAACCTGTCCTTTAAAAAAAATAAAATAAAATAAAAGATACACGGCCCAGTTTCTTCACATCTCTAAGTTACCAAAGGTACGTATACCCTTTGTTTCTGACATTGAGACTATACAAGTTGAATTTTCCGGTGGTAAAGAGGGTTGGATGGCAGTGATGGATGACAAGCCATATGATTATAAGGCATTTTCCATCTAAACACCAAGTCTCATGTAATTAAAATTTCTTTCCAATACCATTTCTTTTCCTCTTTCTAATGTTCACCAATTTCAATTTTCCCAAGCATTGCTACTTTCCCCAGCATACAATAGGTACTATTCATCAAAGATGACACACTCCCTTAAGTGGTTTAAGGAGCTTTAAACACCCTCTAGGTGGCGCTCACCCTAATGTGAGAAATGGTCCTGTAACAGATTATTCTGTGTGTCCCGCTCCCGTGTACATGTTGGTTGCTTTTTAAACTGTCCAAATTTGTTTTCTTTTCCCTTGTCAAAAGTGCATCCAAGGAAAAGCAATAGGGGGCAAAGAAAAGGCCAAGCTTCTTCCACACTTTCCTCAGGCAAGATTTTTTAATGTTTCATTTGCTGAAATGTAGTTTCACTATTGGCCTTTGTTGGAATTTGTTTGATTGATTTCTGTAGCTTTCAGTACAGCTAAAAGGTCATAAATGTGTATGTAAAAGACCCCAAAGAAATTTCCATTGAGGCCTACCAGAGCAAGATTAAGGGGCAGGCCAGTCAGGCAGCTGACCAGGGCACCGATCAATAAGAGGCATTAAAACATCACTGGAAATGTAATTAAATGGAGAAGCTTGCATTTACCAGAAGTCCTCTCAAGAAGACTGTAAGTTGTTGGAAAGAATTTCTGATAAGTCACTTCAAATGGAACTTGAGACCTCTAGAAACCTACAGATTCAGTATTATGGCTGAATTCTGATGTGTCCAGTCAGCAGCATGATTGCACTTTGCCAAGTGTGACGTGAATGTCTGGGGCAAAAGCTAACCACGCAGGAGAAAAAATGAGGGCCATCACCAGACCATCTCCGTCTCCTGCTTCTTTTACACATTCTCTGCATTCCCTCTAAATAAATAATGAATGACTTGTTGAAGAACATTATTTCCAAGGGACATCAAATTATTGACCTATCTGTGGTACTCATCCATCCTGCTCTGAGGAACATCCATAGGCAGATGACTCTAAGCCTCAAAACATCAGCTCTTTGTCAAAGGGTGGGCAAGGGAACAGAATTCTTCAGTCTCAGAAAGTAGTAAGAATGCTTGGAGCAGCAGAAGCCGACTCCCAGGAATGAGGCTTTTCGAAGGACCACAAGTGACACAGCAATGGGTTTCAGACAGGTAAACAGCCTGGCAACCTGAGAACATTTGCTTCTAAATTCTTTTCATGGCCTGATCTGGGATGTAGCAAACCCAGAGAGGCCCCAAGTGGGGCTGCCTGCTGACCCACGCATCCAGAAAGGCTGAAGGTGTCCTTCCAACAGTGAGTAGAGGTTAAGCAACTTGTACCCAGTCCAATCTGTGCTATTTCCTGGCTGTTTGGCCCACAGCTTCAGTGGGGGTGCTCATGGTAAAGAGATCAAACAATCCAAGAGCATACTTTTTTTTTTTTTTAAAGCACCTTTGACTATGCGGGGGATTTTTTCTGCCCAGTAAAAACTATTGAAGCCCAAGGGATATGGGGCCTTTAACCCACAAGGCCACAACACATTCTTATCTCACTAGCTAAGCCCTCAAAGAAATAATTTTCCTGATCAGAGCTTTAATGTTATAACCTTGTAATGCTTTGTTTTCTCCTCCACCCTACCACCTTTTTTCCCTTGGCTGCCAGGAAGTCCTGATCCAAATTTAATTTTCAATTGCTGTGATAACAGTAATCTAAATTTTGGCACATACAGTTCTCCCCACTTGTATAATTTATTGTTGTTGTTATTGCTAACTGTCTTCTTTCTGCTTAAAAGTGGTATTGTAGAGAGGAGGGGTAAGATGGCAGAAGGCCAGGTGACCCCATTTCGGGGAGTCCCCTGAAGTGAGCTCCATTCCTGCAAACACACTACAAAAACACTGTGAACACCCATGAAATCAACCTAAAATGTAATATTTCACACTTCTGGATCACTACAGGGGAAGAAGAGCATCGACAAAGACGTAGAGTGGAGTGGGAGCGATGGGAGGGATACCCAAAGATGAAGGGACATAGGGAAGGAAGCCCGCAGAGGCAACCCACTGGAAAGCAATACCCCAGCACGAAAGTGCTCTGTGTTTGGGGAACAACAGCAGATTGCGGTCTAATTAAAAGCAGACAAAAACGGAGTGCCTGAGGGGCAGCTGGAGAAACCAGGATAGATCCGCGGAAAATGCTCCCTGGTGCCAGACGAGGAAACGCGGCGGAGCGGAGTCTATTTAAATCTGCCACTTTTTTTTCCACCACTATTTTTCCTCTGCTGCTTTTCTCCAGTGCTTTTCTCTGCTGCTTTTCTCCACCCCTTAGGCCAGGAGCAGATGCCCCAGGGGAGGTGATTTTGCAGACTTGAGCATGAGGAGCGGAGCCGAGCCTCGGGATCTCAGTCACCCCTACATGGGAGTGCACCACAGACTCCCTGGGCACAGACACTGTCCCACGACCCAAAATCAGTTGTGATTTCCGTGGCGCGGGAGCGAAAGCACAAGTGGGGGCTTCGGATGCCAATCAAACCTAACAATAATAAAAGGCAAACCCAGAAGGATCTGAAATAATTTCCTTGCCCAAAAGGAGGGTTTGCACTCACCTTCCCACCCTAGTCTGTCAGTGTTCTGCGTAATTGTTTTTGCCTTTGTAGTATATAAATACTGGTCTTTGGGAGTCATTCGAGTTGGGCTTAGCTTTTTGATCTCTTCAACTTTCTTTTACCCTTCCTGGTCTTTTTCTTTACCCTGTTGTAGTTTTCTACCATATAAATCCTACTACTGGGGCCCACTCTGGCTGGGTTTTTTCTCCTTGCTTCCTTTCTCCCCTTCTCTCTCTTTTTCTTTCTTCTTCCTTTTCAGTGGTGACTTCTGATTGCTCGAAAACCTTCGAGCAACCAATTCAACTGGATAGTGGTTGATATATTCAGCTATACACCCCCTGAACCACTACTCGCCAAAATGACTCAGAGGAGGAACAACCAACAGAAGAAGAACCCAGAGACTGCAACCCCAGTCACAGAATTACTGGAAATGCATATAAACAATATGAAAGAAATGGAATTCAGGGCAGCAATCGTCCAAGCAATGCATGGCTAATTTGGAAAAGAACATTAGTCTCAAGATAGAAGCCCTAATGACAGAAGTGAAAGCCGAGGTTAGAAGGGCTATTAATGAGATTCAATCTAATTTAAATATGCTAACAGCTAGAGTAAGTGAAACTGAAGATCATATTAGTGATTTAGAAAACAGATGGATTAAGAAGGAGGAGCAAGAGAAGTCTTGGAACAAACAGCTAAAATCCCATGGAAATAGAATTAGGGAAATAAATGATGCCATGCAATGTTACAATATCAGAATTATTGGAATCCTTGAAGGAGTTGAGAAAGAGAGAGGCCTAGAAGGTATAGTTGAACAAATCATGGATGAAACTTTCCCAAATCTGGAAAACAAAACAAATGTTCATGGCCTAGAAGCAGACAGGACACTCCCCAAGATCAATGAGGCCAGAAAAACCTCCAGGCACATAATTGTGAAATTTGTGAATCATAAAACCAAAGAATATGTCTTCAGGGCAGCTAAGGGGAAGCGATCCCTTACGTATAGGACCATCAGAATAATGTCAGACCTATCCACAGAAATCTGGCAAGCCAAAAGGGGCTGGCAAGACATAATCAGGAAATTACATGACAAAAATATGCAATCAAGGAAAAATGTACCCAGCAAGGCTGACTTTCAGAATGGAAGGAGAAATAAAGAGATTCCAGGACCGCCAAGGTCTAAAATATTGAGCAATCACCAAGGCAGCACTACAAGAAATACTAAGAGGAATTCTGTAAAAGAGAAATGAACCCAAGACTGACACAGAATAGAAATTTACAGAGGTAATCTATAGAAACATGAACTTCACAGGCAACGTGATGTCAATAAAAAAGTATCTATCAATAATCACTTTCAATGTGAATGGACTAAATGCTCCAATAAAAAGGCACAGGGTTGCAGACTGAATAAAACGACAGGACCCATACATATGCTGTTTACAAGAGACACATTTTGAATCTAAAGACACTTCCAGATTGAAAGTGAGGGGATGGAGGACTATCTTTCCTGCCAATGGACCTCAAAAGAAAGCCGGAGTAGTGATTCTCATATCAGACAAATTGGATTTTAATCTAAAGACTGTAGTCAGAGACACAGAAGGACACTACATCATTGTGAAAGAGTCTATACACCAAGAAGATCTAACAATTGTAAATATTTATGCCCCCAACATGGGAGGAGCCAACTACATAAGCCAACTGTTAAGCAAAATAAAGAATCATATTGATACAAATACATTAATTGTAGAAGATCTTAACACAACACGCTCAGCAATGGACAGATCATCCAAACAGAAAATCAACAAAGAAACAAGAGCCTTGAATGACACATTGGACAAGATGGATCTCATAGATATATTCAGAACATTCCACCCTAAAATTGCAGAATACTCATTCTTCTCAAGTGCACATGGAACGTTCTCCACAATAGACCACATACTAGGTCACAAATCAGGGCTCAACTGATACCAGAAGATTGAGATTATTCCCTGCATATTCTCTGACCACAATGCCATGAAACTGGAACTCAACCACCATAAAAAGTTCAGAAGAAAATCAAACACTTGGAAGCTGTGGATCAACCAGGAAATCAAAAGAAGAACTGAAACACTTCATGGAAACCAATGAGAATGAAGATAAATCGATCCAAAACCTATGGGATACAGCAAAGGCAGTCCTCAGGAGGAATTCATAGCCATCCAAGCCTCACTCAAAAAAACTGAAAAATCCCAAATACACCAACTCTCATTACACCTTAAAGAACTGGAAAATCAACAAAAAATTAAACCAACCCCTCACACAAGACGGGAAATAATTAGGATTAGAGCAGAGATGAATGAATCAGAAACTAGAGATACAGTAGAACACATCAACGAAACTAGAAGCTAGATCTGTGAAAGAATCAATAAGATCAATAAACCATTGGCCAAACTAATCCAAAAGAAAAGGGAGAAGACCCCAATTAATAAAATTATGAATGAAAGGGGAGAGATCAAGACTAACACCAAGGAAATGGAAACAATCATCAGAAATTACTATCAACTGGGTGGCTCAGTTGGTGGGGCAACTGCCTTCAGCTCAGGTCATGATCCTGGAGACCTGGGATTGAGCCCCACATTGGACTCCCTGCTCCACAGGAAGCCTGCTTCTCCCTCTCTCACTCCCTCTGCTTGTGTTCTCTCTCTGGCTGTGTTTCTCTCTATCAAATAAATAAATAAAATCTTTTTTAAAAAAGAAATTACTATCAACAATTATATAACAATAAGTTCAACAACCTCGAAAATATGGATACATTCCTGGAAACCTATAAACTTCCAAGATTGAAACAGGAAGACACTGACAATCGGAATAGACCATATCTAGTCACGAGATAGAAGCAGTGATCAAAAACCTCCCAAAAAACAAGAGACCAGAACCAGATGGATTCCCTGGGGAATTCTACCAAACATTCAAAGAAGAAATAACACCTACTCTCCTGAAGCTGCTTCAAAAAATAGAAACAGAAGGAAAACTTCCAGACTCTTTCTATGAAGCCAGCATTACTCTAATCCCCAAACCAGACAAAGACCCCATTAAAAAGGAGAATTTCAGACCAAGATATCTGATGAATATAGATGCCAAGATTCTCAACAAGATCCTTGCTAACAGGATCCAACAATACATTAAAAAGATTATCCACCATGACCAGGTGGGATTTATCCCAGGGATGCGACTGTGGTTCAACACTCGAAAATCAATCAATGAGACAGAACAAATCAATAAGAGAGAAGAACCACATGGTACTCCCAAATGATGCAGAAAGGGCATTTGACAAAATACAACATCCATTCCTGATTAAAACTCTTCAAATTATAGGGATAGAGGGAACATTCCTCAACCTCATAAAATCTATCTATGAAAAACCCACAGCGAATATCATTCTCAATGGGGAAAAACTGAAAGCCTTCCCTCTGAGATCAGGAACAAGACAAGGAGGCCCACTCTCACCACTACTATTCAACATAGTGTTAGAAGTCCTAGCAACAGCAATCAGACAACAGAAAGAAATAAAAGGTATTCATCTTGGCAAAGAGGAAGTCAAACTCTCTCTCTCTTTGCAAATGACATGATACGTTATGTGGAAAACCCAAAAGACTCTACCCCCAAACTACTAGAACTCATACAACAATTCAGTAATAGTGGCAGGATACAAAATCAATGCACAGAAATCAGCTGCATTCTTATACACTAACAATGAAAATATAGAAAGGGAAATCAGAGAATCAATTCCGTTAACTATAGCACCAAAACCCATAAGATACTTAGGAAAAAACCTAACCAAAGAAGTTAAAAATCCATACTCGAGGAACTACAGAACATTCAGAAAGAAACTGAAGAAGACACAAAAAGATGGAAGAGCATTCCATGCTCATGGATCAGAAGAATAAACATTGTTAAAATGTCTATACTGCCCAGAGCAATCTATACTTTCAATGCCATCCCAATCAAAATTCCACCAACATTCTTCAAAGCATTGGAACAAAACAATCCTAAAATTTATATGGAACCAAAAAAGACCCTGAATTGCTAAGGAATTGTTGAAGAAGAAAAACAAAGCTGGGGGCATCTCATTACCTGACTTCAGGCTTTATTACAAAGCTGTGATCACCAAGAGAGCATGGTACTGGCACAAAAACAGACAAATAGACCAATGGAACAGAGTAGAGAGTCCAGATATGGACCCACAAAC
>PITA01003583.1:0-110000 GCA_004023965.1 Spilogale gracilis
ATTTATTTACTTGACAGAGAGAAACATAGCTAGAGAGGGAACACAAGCAGGGGGAGTGAAAGAGGGAGAAGCAGGGAGCCTGATTCAGAGCTCGATTCTGATCCCGGGTCTCCAGGATTATGACCTGAGCCAAAGGTAGATGCTCAATCAATTGAGCTACCCAGGCGCCCCCTCCTGTTCTTTCTTATTGCCTAAAAACAAGAACAGACAGAAGTGCAGCAGTCTTTTGGTGACTTTGTTATAATAATCATGTAGACAGTAGATGAGAAGCATGAAGCCTATATATATGGAGAGAGAGCTTCAGTCCCTGATGTCATCGCTGAGCTGCTGTAGCAGCTTTGGACCTGCACTTGGACCTATGGGGATGAGACAGATCCCTTTGAAGTTTGAGCTGATGGTAAAATGGAATGCACAAAATACAAATTTTTATAATGTTGCTACTAAGACAAAGAATACTCAGCTGAAAAATTAATACTTTGAGCTTTTGGTTATCATAAATGTGTGTGTGTGTGTGTGTATGTGTGTGTGTACATATATAATCAATTTGCTTGTGTTCCCAAATAAAAAAATATCAGGATAATGTTCTTAATGTGCTACATTATAATATTTAACTTTGAAAAATTAGTATCATTACAGGTATACTTTAGACCTAAAGGTATCTTAACATGTAGGACTATTTGTTTTTTTATAGGTGAAAAAAAATAGGCCTTGAGAGAGAGTATGTAACTTATTCAGAGTTACTTAATGATTTTACCCATTTCATGTTTTTACTAGAATGTAGTCTAAGAGCACTGAACCGAATACTACATGATGAAATACTTAATAAGCCTATGGAAACGCTTAAACTTGCTATTCCTTCAGGGATATATACTCTTCAGAATAATTTACTGTATGTGGCACTGTCAAATCTGGATGCAGCAACTTATCAGGTACCTAAAAATATTTCTAGTACTTCTTTTAAGAAAGAAAGAAACAAAAAATAATATTAGATGTTTTCTTTTTCAGGTCACATATCAGCTGAAAATTCTTACAACAGCATTATTTTCTGTGTCTATGCTTAGTAAAAAATTAGGTGTGTACCAGTGGCTCTCCCTAATAATTTTGATGACAGGAGTTGCTTTTGTACAGGTAACTATTTAAGATAAGTATACCTTTCATTTTTATCACGTTTGGAAACCTTACTTACTATGCATGGAGAATATGGTTCTGTTAATTGTTGAAGCAAATAAATGCTTATTCTCACAACTGACATTTTTTGAAGGCTTCCTTTGAGCAGTACTATAGTGGGGCTGCAACTGATAAAAAAAATCTGACTGATTTCACTTAGCCTTATACTCTCTACATCCATCTGTGTTACAGATAGCAAGATTTCATTCTTTTTATGCTTGAGTAATATTCTACTGTATATATAGACACCATATGATTTCATTCATTTGTAGCATTTAAGAAACAAAACAAAAAAATTAAAAAAGAGATAAACCAAAAAACAGACTCTTAACTATACAGATCAAACTGATGGTTACCAGAAAGGAGGCAGGTGGGAAGATGGGGGAAGTAGGTGAAGGGGATTAAGAGTATACTTATCTTGAGCCCTGAGTAATAAACAGAATTGCTAATTACTATATTTTACAGCTGAAACTAATATAATACTGTATGTTAACTGTATTGGAATTTAAACAAGGAAATCAAAGAAAGATTTAAAATTAAAATAAATAAAAATAAAATTACCTGACAAAAAAATAAACAATCTAGTTAGGGAAATAAGATACTGCATATAAAACGAATCTGATTTTTACTGAATGTCTGAGTATTTGAGATTATTAATCACTCCCTTCTTATTGTGTATCAGCTTCCCTGATTACATTCTTTCCTGGTTCTTCTCATCTTTCTAATGATTTCTTGTTGGGTTACTTCCTGGGGCCCTCTTCCTTGATACTTGATATTGGGGTTGTTGGTAAACTTGTTCTTTCCCTTAACTTATATCTTTATTTTTGGAGACTTCATCCATTTTGTAGGTTTTTATTAACACTTAAATGTTCATGGTTCCTTGGTCTGTGTCATCACCTGTGATTTCAGATTTGTATATCTAAAAACCTGTTTAATATCTTAGCTTGGTTATTCAATAAGCCTTATAAACTGAGCATATCCAGACCTAAACTTTACTTTTTATTCCCACCAAACCTGTTCTTGTTTCTATTTTTTCCCTACATTATTTACTCTGCCTAGTAGTTGGCCTAGACTTTTCTTGATACCTATACATCTAATCAGTCACTAAGACCTTGCTGATTCTGCTTTTTTTTTTTTTTTTAGATTTTATTTATTTATTTTAGAGCTAGAGCATGAGCGAGCAGGGGGAAGAGCAGAGAGAGAAGCAGGTTCCTGGCTAAGCAGGGAGCCCGACATAGGACTTGATCCCAAGACCCCAGGATCATGACCTGAGCTGAAGGCAGATGCTTAATCCCCAAGCACCCCCTGATTCTGCTTTCTAATGCTTTTCAATTCTGTCCTTGTGTGTCTTTAGCATCACTTCCCCAGTCCATGTCTTGTTTCTCATATGATCATTTACATCCTAATTTTTTTTTTTTACTTCAGTCTTATCCATTCCTCAAAACTCAAACTGCACATAGTTACCATTATGGTTTATCTGAGATTTTATCTTTTTGTTAGAAAGAGGGAATGTACACAAGCAGGAGGAGTGGCAGGCAGAGGCAGAAGCAGACTCCCCACTAAGCAGGGAACCCCATGCAGGGCTCAGTCCCAGGACCCTGACATCATAACTTGAGCTGAAGGCAGAAGCTTAACTAACTGAGTCATCCAGGAGTCCCCACTATGGTTTATCTAAAACCAAATAAAATCATGTCAGTTTCCTGCCGTGCAGAGTGTGTTATATCTTTCACTGTCCCCAGAGTGTGGTATGTCTATCTAGAATAAACATTTTGCTTTTAAACAAGGCAGGCATCTTTTTAAAGATTTTATTTTTAAGTCATCTCTACAACCAGTGTAGGGCTTGAACTTAACTAAACCCTGAGAATGAGAGTTGGATGCTCTACCAACTGAGCCAGCTGGGTATCCCTTGAATAAATTTTTTTAAAAAGATTTTATTTATTTATTTGACAGAAAGAGGACACAAGCAGGGGGAGTGAGAGAGGGAGAAGCAGGCTTCCCAGTGGGCAGGGAGCCCGATGCAAGGCTCAATCCTGGGACTCTGGGATCATGACCTGTGCCAAAGGCAGATGGCTAACGACTGAGCCATCCAGGTGCTCTTGAATAAATATTTCTAATAGTTATTTTTAACTGGGTATTACAAAAATTTAACTGTTATTTCAAACCCATATTTTTATAGATATTGCTAATAATGATCAACTAAAATAGGTATTACATTTTTTAAAGTGAGGTGTTTTAAATTATCAAGTAATAAGTAGTTCAGGTGGAACACAGATTGGACAAAAAACATGAAGATGATAGTTTCAGGAAGACTGAGCTATAGGATAAAGCCCACAATGGTTAACACGATACCATATGGACCTTCCATAATTAGCAACCACTCCAGAACTCATTTTTGCTGCTCCAACAGTTCACATTCTGAATTTCTACAACTTATAGAAGCTGTTTTGTGCATCTGTGCATTTACTCATTCTCTTTCTCTTTTTTAGGGAATTTTTTGAAATTGTAAGTTGTAACGGTAATATCACAATGGGAAAAAATAAAATGAGTCTAAGGTTTTCTTTCAAAAGCTCTCCTGCAAATCCCCAAGAATGGTATTGGTTGCATTTTTATCTTAAAATCTGAGTGTGGGCTCTAAATATGCACTTTGTGAAATATCATAAGGACTAAACTCCAGTTTTGTTTTTCTTTTTGTTCAGTGGCCCTCAGATTCTCAAGAGCTTGATTCTAAGGAACTTTCAGCTGGTTCTCAGTTTGTAGGTCTCATGGCAGTTCTCACAGCATGTTTTTCAAGTGGCTTTGCTGGGGTTTACTTTGAGAAAATCTTAAAAGAAACCAAACAGTCAGTGTGGATAAGAAATATTCAGCTTGGTAAGATAAGTTTTAAATGCTTTCTAATATTATTTTTTTAAGATTATATTGTTAGATTTAAAGATTACTATATATCTTTAAATAAATAAGCCTCCCATAAAATCTGCCATATACAAATATCTGGGAAGGTTTTTGCCTTTTAAAACGTTGTATTTTAAATGAATGCCTTTTATTCAAGACATAGAATTTTAGGTCTGTGACATAAGGGTGTATGTAGCCTGTTTTGGTCCTTATTATTTAGAAACTTAGGAACTTTATTTTTGGTTGCTACAATTGTCAGTGGATGTTCCAAATGACATATTTTCCTCCTGGGAAAGGAGATTAAAATACTTGGCAAATTTTAATTATATAGCACAATTTATTAACTTATCACCATGTTGTTTATCAGTGATGTACTCTTTAAATATCTTACAGTTTTACTTGTCAGTTTTACCTCATTAAAGCTGAAAAAGAAAAAAAAAGATAAATGGAGAAAGTTTGAAATGATGAAATTTTCATCTTTGTTTTAAAATCTTAATACTTCTTTTTATTTCAAAATGTTATGTTTTGGGGCTCCTGGATGGCTCAGTTGGTTAAGCGACTGCCTTCGGCTCAGGTCATGATCCCGGAGATCCGGGATCGAGTCCCACGTTGGGCTCTCTGCTTGGCGGGAAGCCTGCTTCTCCCTCTCTCACTCGCTCTGCTTGTGTTCCCTCTCTCGCTGTGTTTCTGTCAAATAAATAAATAAATAAAATCTTTAAAAAAAAGTTATGTTTTAGTTTTAAATACTGTGTCATTTTTCTAACTGAAAGTACATAGTTTAAAATAAAACATACCTCACATATTGAAGGATTGCCTTTGGATATTGTTTTTTAAAGATTTATTTATTTGAGAGAGAGAGCAGAGCGAGCAAGAGAGAATGAGTGGTGGGAGAAGGGCAGAGGGAGAGAGAGAAGCAAACTCCCAGGGGCTCCAGGACTCTGAAAACATGACCTGAGCTGAAGGCAGACATCCAACCGACTAGGCCACCCAGCCACCCCTGAACAAATATTTAATAAACTATTTATATACTGTATTATAACTTTTAATTCCTCATACAAAGATTCCAGCATTTAGTATTCCTGGTATATGTTCATTCTGGAAAATGGTACGTGTGAGAGACAGCTCAGTTGAAAATGAACCCTACTATCTTAAGCCTCTGCCCTTGTGATTTTGGAGCTCATCTTTGAAAAAAAATTTGTGTTTGTTTTGTGTTGTTTGGTCTACATCAACTTAACAGGTATACCATGTCTGCCCTGGTAGCAGTCAGGCCCTCCACAGTGAATATCTGTACTCCTAATGGCCTATATTTTAAGTCAAACCATCCCAAACAAATCTTCCAAATTTGATTAGTCCATTTTTTCTAGTTGATTTCAAATAATGTGGTAACAGACAAACTAAACCTTCATTTTTATTACAGGATTTATTTCAGTTTCTGTGCAAAATCTGTGTAGCGAGTTTTTTTTTTTTTTTTAAGAATATTCTAAGAAAATACTTTTAAAGATTAAATTAGCTTTTTTGTTTGTTTGTCTAGAAGGCAAGTGCAAAGACGTAAAAAGCACCAACCAATTTAATTCACCATTTCAGAAACAGTGTATCTGTAGTATAGTGGATAAGAACACTTGATTTTGTAGTCAGACCAACTCAAATCCTGATTTCATCACTTAATCACCTGTGTGGCCATAGGGCTCTTACTTAATCTTCCTCTGCTTCACTTTCCTCATTGATAAAATGCACTTAATTATAGTACTAACCTCATATGTTGCAATGAGGATTAAGTAAGTTAATACTTGTAAAGTGTTTAGAATAAAATGCCTTGCACAGTAAGCACTAACATCCGCTATTTATATATAAATATGCAAATATCAGGAAAGAAATATTAAAAGATTGTGTGATTGCCCCAAATTTTCTTGAAATTAATAAGATAAAAACGAAGAACCAGAATGCATGTCATCGGTTTCTTATTCTCCAATTTGACCTCATAACACGGTCTAGTGAATGGTAAGCTAACTCAGAGTTTTGAAAGGTATACATAAATAACTTGCAGATAACTTTAGATTACAAAAACAAATTAAATTTTTTTTAAGTTTTTTTTTTTTAATTTATGTATTTGACAGAGAGATCACAGGTAGGCAGAGAGGCGGGCAGAGAGAGAAGGAAGCAGGCTCCCCGCCAAGCAGAGAGCCCGATGCGGGCCTCGATCCCAGGACCCTGAGATCATGACCTGAGCTGAAGGCAGAGGCTTTAACCCACTGAGCCACCCAGGTGCCCCAAATTAAATTTTTTAAAAAAGATTTTATTTATTTATTTGACAGAGATCACAAGTAGACAGAGAGGCAGGCAGACAAAGGAGGAAGCAGGCTGCCTGCTGAGTAAAGAGCCTGATGTGGGCCGGAATCCCAGGACCCTGAGATCATGGATCATGACCTGAGCTGAAAGCACATGCTTTAACCCACTGAGCCACCCAGGCGCCCCCAAATTAATTTTTTTTAAAGATTTTATTTATTTATTTGACAGAGAGAAACACAGCTAGAGAGGGAACACAAGCAGGGGGACTGAGAGAGGGAGAAGCAGGCCTCCTGCCAAGCAGGGAGCCCGATGCGGGGCTTGATCCCGGGACTCCAGGATCATGACCTGAGACGAAGGCAGTCGCTTAACCAACTGAGCCACCCAGGCACCCCCAAATTAAATTTTTTAAAAGATTTTATTTGAGGGGCGCCTGGGTGGCTCAGTTGGTTGGGCGACTGCCTTCGGCTCGGGTCATGATCCCGGAGGCCCGGGATCGAGTCCCACGTCGGGCTCCCTGCTCGGCGGGAGGCCTGCTTCTCCCTCTCTCACTCCCCCTGCTTGTGTTCCCTCTCTGGCTGTGTTTCTCTCTGTCAAATAAATAAAACATCTTAAAAAAAAAAAAAAAAAAAAAAAAAGATTTTATTTGAGAGAGAGCGAGAGAGTGTGCATGCACTAGCAGGGGGAGGGATAGAGGAAGAGGGAGACGGAGAAGCAGATTCCCCACTGAGCGTAGAGCTGATTCTATCCCAGGCCTGAGCCAGAGTCAGACGCTTACCCAAATAAGCCACCCAGGTACCCCCAAAATAAAACATTTTAGTAGCGTTTTTCAAGTATGAAACTGTCAAAGATTAGCAAATTGATAAGATCCAATGTTATCTTATTACCTATAATTGCCAGGAGTATAGACTGATACAAATTTATTAGATCTCAAATTGGGAATGTTTAATAGAATTTTAAATAATGCTTTGATGCAAAAATTCCACTTCTGGATAAGAATTTATCCTACAGGGCGCCTGGGTGGCTCAGTTGGTTAAGCGACTGCCTTCGGCTCAGGTCATGATCCTGGAGACCTGGGATCGAGCCCCACATCGGGCTTTCTGCTTGGCGGGAAGCCTGCTTCTCCCTCTCTCACTCCCCCTGCTTGTGTTCCCTCTCTGGCTGTGTTTCTCCCTGTCAAATAAATAAAATCTTAGAAAAAAAAAAAAAAAGAATTTATCCTACAGATTTACTTACACAAGAGCACAAAGATAGATGTTCAAAATTATTTATTCTAGCATTGGTTATAATTATAAATAATAGAAAACATGTAGAAGATTGCTCAAATAAATTATCAATATGCTTAAATAGTGCAGTGGTTAAGATCATGGAGTCCAGATCCACACTGCCTGGATTCACATTCAGAGTCCATCACTTACCAGCAGTGTGAACTCAGACATGTTTGTTTAACTTCTCTGTGAATCAGTTTCTTCATATATTTCTTCAAAATGGGCATAAGAGAATCTACCTAAGGGGTTGTTGTGAGTTAACATACATAAAGCACTTAGAACAACTTGTGGTACACAATGTTATATATGTATTTCATATTATTATTATCCATACAATGAAATATTATACAACTGATAGAATGAGTAGATCTATACATACTGATATGTATGTAACCTTTGGTACTATATACCTTGTTCTGTCATTTTCAAGTGGTTTTTTGTTTATTTATTAAAGGATTTATTGGGGCGCCTGGGTGGCTCAGTTGGTTAAGCGACTGCCTTCGGCTCAGGTCATGATCCCGGACACCCAGGATCGAGTTCCACATCGGGCTCCCTGCTCGGCAGGAAGCCTGCTTCTCCCTCTCTCACTCCCCCTGCTTGTGTTCCCTCTCTGGCTGTGTTCCTCTCTGTCAAATAAATAAAATCTTTAAAAAAAAAAATAAAAAATAAAGGATTTATTTATTTATTTATTTATTTATTTATTTATTTATTTATTTATTTAAGTGTGAGTTGGGGGAGGAGCAGAGGATGCGGGAGAGAGAATCTCAAGCAGCTTCCACACAGAGCACAGAGCCCACAGAGCAGAGAGCCCAGTGCAGGGCATGATCCTATGACCCTGAGATCATGACCTAAGCAAAACCAAGAGTCAGCTGCTTAACCAACTGAGCCTCTCAGGTGCTCCTCAAGCATTATTTTTTATGATTAAAACGTAGAAACTAGTACTGTCATAAGTGTTTCTTTTTGTACTTTTTATTTTTCTAGTTTTTTAAGTTTGTATTATTTTCATGTTCAAAATTAGACATCTTAAAAGGATTATGTATACCTGAAACTGATATAACACTGTATGTTAACTGTACTAGAATTAAAATTAAAAATGTAATTAAAAATGATTGAGTTGGCATAAATAAAATTAAAAGAACACATATCCCTTTTAGTTCCTTTCTATCATGGAATCTTCAAGTCGTTAGGCTTTATAAAAAAATTGCTTCACCCTGCACTCTTGGACTGCAAATATTACCAAAGACTACTTCTAACAGGTAGCCTTTGTTGGAAAGAAATTCATTTCTTTCTTTATAGCTTAGGATTGCTCCTGAAAATCTGTTAGATCCAGTAGTCATGTGGTAAACTAAGGAATGAAGGAGTGAATAAGGCATAGTTTCTTCTCTCACTGAACTGGCTTTCCTTAACAGTGAGACTTCAGTAATGATAGCTTCTCATGTTGCTGGACTATTTCTTAGCTTTGAATTTTTGGATACTACTTAATGTACTTTCAAAACTTCTTAATAAGGAAAAATGGTATGCCACATACCTGAGCTTTTATATCTGCATCTAGAAATATGTATATGTGAAAATCTAGAGCTAGCAGTAAGAAGATATGAGACAATGAATATGCTGAAAGTGACCATTTTCAGATACTTGAATGAGACAGCCATGTAGTCATGTAATGTAAGCATTATATATAGTTTTAAAATTTTTATTTATGTATTTATCTGAGAGAGAGCACAAAAGCAGGGGGAGGAAAAGGGGGAAGGGAGAGAATCTGAAGCAAACTCCACACTGAGTGTGGAGCCGGTTGAGGGGCTTGATCTCACAACTATAAGATCATGACCTGAGCTGAAACCAAGAGTTGGCTGCTTAACTGACTGAGCTACCCCCATGCCCTTAATATCATTGCATTTTTAAGTGTTCCAAAGTTGGTAATCTCTGCTCCTGTCTTTGTCTTATAGCCACAATATAGTATTAAGTATAATTTTGTTAGGTTTATATAAATATCTAAGATTTTTATGTTTAAATTTTATTTTTTAAAGATTTATGTACTTATTTGAGAGAGAGAAAGTAGGGGAGAGGGGCAGAGGAAGAGGGAGAAGCACACTCTACTCTGAGCAGGGAGCCCGATTTGGGGCTCATTCCAGGACCCCAAGAATATGACTCAAGCTGAAGGCAGATGCTTAGTCACCTGAGCACCCAGGTACCCCCCCCCGCCAAGTAAAATATTTTTTATAAGTTACCAAATTTTATCAAAAAGAAAAGCTAAATATGAAAGTATTGGAATGTCAATGGAAAAATATTTCTCCAAACATTAAATGACATATGACATAAACCTGACTTTTTTTTTTTTTTTTAGGTTTCTTTGGGAGTATATTTGGATTAATGGGTGTGTACATTTATGATGGAGAATTAGTGTCAAAGAATGGATTTTTTCAGGGATATAACCAACTGACTTGGATAGTTGTTATTCTTCAGGTAAAGCATTTAAAGTCATATTTAATACTAATAAACTTTATTTTCACGTAGATAATCACAGTAGCTCCTGATGTATGATGTGAGGAGAAATCCCTCCTATTATATCTAGTTTATTCTAGATCATTATATCTAGTTTATTCAGGAAAGTTAAAATAGAACTGGTCTTAATGCATAATGAAAACTTACTTTGAAAAAGTCATAAATGAACTTTATGGTATTTAAATTTGACATAATTAAAATCAAGTTTAAGAATAAAAGAGTTGAAGTTGAAAACAAAACTTTTGATTTTTTTACAATTCTTGTTGTACAGAAGTCTGTGATCAGCCCATTTTTTTTTTAAAAGATTTTATTTGACAAAGAGATCACAAATACGCAGAGAGACAGGCAGAGAGAGAGGAGGAAGCAGGCTCCTTGCTGAGCAGAAAGCCAGATGCGGGCCTCAGTCCTGGGACCCTGAGATCATGACCTGAGTTGAAGGCAGAGGCTTTAACCCACTGAGCCAGCCAGGCACCCATGTGATCAGCCCATTAAAGCTCCAAAGCAGATAAATCTCTAACAGTTTATAGCCATATATTATAGTTACATATTAAAATACTCCTGTCAAATTATGTCAGTTTATAATTTGAAATTGTTCAGAGGTTGAATAATTTCATTATAAAAAATATATTTGATTACTCTGGAGGATATAAAAGTGAAGATACAAGTCACTGCCCTCACAAACCATTTCTTTGGAGGTATGTGAAGCTGTATGAAGCAAGGTCTCTTATAGAAGTTGGGTGAAGATAACAAAGAATAGTTGTGTTTTGAAAGGAGGAAGGATACTTCTATTTTTAAGATAAAAGGAGATAAGGATAAGTGAAAATTCAGAGGATATTTGAAGTAGAGATAGGGTAAGTCAAGAAAGTTTGTATGATGGCTTTTATCCTAGCAGAGGGAAGCCCTCTTCCTATAAGACTTGAGAAAGATAAAGAAGGTTTGGTACCGTGGATACGAGGGATTCATCAGGGACTAAATAGATGAATTCATACATTGCCAGGAGGTAACAGGACATCAATCTGTAGTGAGCTCAATTGACATAGTTTGTGACTTTCACTAATAATAAGCTGCTGTCATGTGAAGAGGTACAGTGAACGTTGTTAACATGGGTAATCCAGATTTAGGATTTATAAGTAGAGTCTGGCAGAAAACAAAACTATGTCGTATGATAAAACCTCATTATTTAAGTAGGCATAGTGTGGAATTTGGAAGGGATTTGGTAGAAAGTTTGGAAGAATAATTTGACGGCAATAAAAAGTAGATTGAATGATGAGAAGCTGGAGGAAGAAAGCCAAGTTAAAAAAAAATTAAAGTTACATTTTCTTTTTACTTGAAAAGTAAAAACATTTTACTTATCTGAATGACCAGTCTTTCCACATTTGTCTGAACAAGCGATGTTTCATTACTAAATTGGTTGAGGATAGATGTTTTATTCACAGTACAAACGATATTGTAACAAATTGCAGATTACACCAGTAGTTACTTCATCAGGTAACTTTTAAAATAAAAGGGCTGTTGAACAAAACCTGGAAGTCTGTTGATTATAGGACATATTTAATAAAAGTCACTTATTATAATGGGATAAATTTTACAGGACAAAAGCTTAAAGCTTCATTGAGTAATGAGATTGTTTTGAAAAGCAGTTTTATATATGTTTGTTTAAAATAATCTTTTAAAACTTTTGCAGGCACTTGGAGGACTTGTAATAGCTGCTGTTATTAAATATGCAGATAATATTTTAAAAGGATTTGCAACCTCTTTATCCATAATATTATCAACACTGATATCCTATTTTTGGCTACAAGATTTTGTGCCAACCAGGTAATATATTCTTTTCTATTACTTTAAGTCTCTAAAATATTTTAAAAAAATAAGAATTCTTAATAAGATCTGATATGAAAAATTTTATTGTATTATAACTTTTGAAGAATCAAGGAAATACAGTAAAATCCATTTAGCTGTCCTTTTTTAATTTTAAAAATTATTTAAATTCAATTTAGTTAACATATAGTGTATTATTAGTTTCAGGGAAAGAATTTAGTGGTTCATCAGTTGCATATAACACCCAATACTCATTACATCACATTCCCTCCTTAATGCCGGAGACCCAGTTACCATCCTCCCACCCACCTCCCCTCCAGCAACCCTCAGTTTGTTTCCTAGGGTTAAGTCTTTGTTTCACCTTCCTTTCTGTTTTTATCTTAGCGTATTATTGATTTCAGAGGTACAGGTGTGTGATTCATCAGTCCTATATAATACCCAGTGCTCATTATATCATGTGCCCTCTTTAATGCCCATCACCCTCTTACCCCATCCCTCCACCCCCTCCAGCAGCCCTGTTTGTTTCCTGTCATTTAACTGTCTTTTAAAAAAGATTTCAAACTAACTGCATAAAAGAAAACCTTCCACTAGAAAGTTTTTTATACAAATTTGACTAGTCAGAATATTCCCAGTAAATTGGAAATTTTTGGACTTTTTTCCCCAAAGTAAAATGTCATAAGACATAATAAAGTCATAAAATAAATCATATAATGGCATTTTTATGTGTGGAGTTGATACAGGTAAAGCCAGGAGAGTAGATGAGATTCTTGAAGAGGACAGTTTATGTAGAGAATGTGGTGTATGAGAAGACTCTTTTAGGTGGTGGCAGAAAAAAGAGTGGTTGGGAAGAGAATTGCAAAAAGAATGATGGGTGAGGCAGGAGACCCAGGATGTGTGGTGTCATGGATGCCAACGGAGTAGAGTCAGGAAGAATGAAAGTGTGATTAATAACCCATTACTGCTAGTATTGAAGGTCTTATTATTTTTTATAATTATTAATTTATAATCACAGAGTAAAGAGATTGTATTTTAGTGGATTCCAGGTTACTAGTCCTGGTTTTCCTCTAACTTCACTCCCCTCCTCATCTTCTCAACCTCTAAACTTTGGAGTCTCTGAAGGATCTGTCCTTGAACCTCTTATTTGTACCTACTCTTTGGGTGATCTCTAATCTCAAGGCTTTAAATACCATCTTATATGCTGATAACCTTCCCTTCCTTTTTCTTTCTTTTCCCTTCCATTCCCTTCCTTTCCCTTCCCTTTCCATCCTTTCCCTCTTCCCTTCCTTTCCCCCTTCCCTTTCCTCTTCCCTTCCTGCTTCCTTTCCCTTCCCCCTCTCTCTTCCCCCTTCTCTTTCTTTTCTTTTTTCTTTTTTCTTTTCTCTTCTCTCCTTTTCTTTCTTTCTTTCTTTCTTTCTTTCTTTCTTTCTTTCTTTCTTTCTTTCTTTCTTTCTTTTCTCGTCTCTCTTCCTTTCTTTTTTTCTTTCTTTCTCTCTCTCTCTCTCTCTCTCTCTCTCTCTCTCTTTCTTTCTTCACATTTTAATTTGAATTCCAGGCTTGTATATTTAATTGCCTATTTGACATTTTCACTTGAATGTCTACTACATAATTCATTTTCTAACCTTGTAAGTATTTCCCACTTTAGTAAATCAGTACCTCCATTCTTCCAGTTGCTTAGGCTAAAGTTCTCCTTGACTTAAACAGGTACAGTTTATCCACAGTAACCTAAAAGAAGGTCTGTAGATATGGATGTAGACAGAATTAGAAAGTTAAAATATATGGAAGTACTTTATCTTCTGAGTGAGATAAGAAGTAAGGTCATCGACTTCTTTTTTACCTTTCTCTCACACCTCATTCTAATCTAGAAATAGAGCCTGTCCCCTCTTCATTTTTAATGTTTCCAAAGTCAGCCATTTCTCACAAGTTCCATTGCTACCACCCTGGTTCAATGCATACTCATTTATCATCTGGATTAAGGAAACAGTCTCTTGATTAATCTCTTTGCTTCTTCTCTTCTTCTGTGCCTCTACATTCAGTCAAACAGACTGACTATTTTCAATGTAAATTAGATATATCACCACTCTGCTCAGAAACCTTTTTGCTTTTCATGTCACTTAAAAGTTGTCATTATTAATGACCTATTTGATATGGCCCTCAGCTACTCGTCTGTCCTCATCTGATATTACTTTCCTTTTGTTTTCTTTCTTTTTCCTTCCGTCTTTCCTTCTGTCTCCCTTTCTTTTCTCTCCTTCCTTCTTTTCCTTCCTTCTTTTCCTTCCTTCTTTTCCTTCCTTCCTTCCTTCCTTCCTTCCTTCCTTCCTTCCTTCCTTCCTTCCTCTTTCGATTACCCTTTCCCTTTCCTTCTTTATTTCTTTTCTTTCCCCCTTTCTTCCCTCCTTCTTCCCTCCCTCCCTCCCTCTCGCTCTCTTTCTGTATCTATCTATCTATCTATCTATCTGAGCAACCTCTTTGGCACAGGCTTTGACTTGCCCTTCAGGCATTTTGGAATACTCATCCCTTGTGTTCACATGACAAATTCCCTCACATCCTCAGGTCTTGGGTCAATTTTACTGTATCAGGAGACCTTCCTAAATAAAAGAGCACACCTCACCTCCTCTCCACCCCCATCCTAAGACTTTTTTCCTTCTTTTCTCAGAAGATTTATTGCCATCTTATAAGTCAGAAAGGCCAGAGCTTGGCCTATAATATGCACTCTTTGTGTTTAGATGAATGTTAAAGATCTTAAAATTTTAATACAGCTAGTAAAATTCATTTGTGTTATTGAGAGTGAGATAGGATTATGGATGGAATGTGGCAGCAGAAAAATGTAATATGCTCTTTATATTTCTATATTGAACATTTATGGCTTCATTCTTCTAGCAATCTGGATAATAGGTCTGGGACACACATGTTGGAATGTTTAATTTCTCTGAGCCATGAATTTAAAAGTATTTCTATTTTGGTATAGGAATGAACTACTCAGCTAGTGAGACTAGCCTAACAACTAGGATCTATGGTTTAATGACGTTTTAGCCTTCATTCATTAAATGAGGAAATTATGCACTGATGTATTATTTGAGTAAGTTTGGAACTTTAAACTATTTTAGCTGTTTGGGAACTCTACACTTTTAGGGTACATTTAAAAAGGCATACCTTTAAAAAAATAACACCATATAAGGCTGATTCAGGGTATTAACTTTAAATCTTTGAAACATGTAGGGAATAAACAATAAACAAGTAAATGAAAAGGTAAATCGGTAGAGGGACAAAAGAGTAGTAGTTTGTCAATAAGATACATACCTGTATGTAAATCCATGTTTCTGAGGGACTGTGTAAGTTATGTTGGAATGAAGATAAAAGACAATGATTCTATTACTGTTGAATGAATGGATGTTTTGACACTGAGTCAGATGGAGATGGATTATTTTTCCTATAGTATAACTAGACCCTCTATCTTTATGTATTCTTATTTTTGTGAAGAACATCTCTTAAGTAATAAATCCAATGACCTCTATTCCAAATGTATTAATATATTTTCCTTTATTACCCCCATTTCACTTCCTAAAAATGCTTAGGTGTTGTTTTATTTGTTGCTTTCTCAGAAGTGGTTCCCCTGTACTTGCTTTTCTGATGGCTCCTTTAGTAACTTACCAGTCCTTACTCACTCTCTTATTCATCTCATTCACTGTCATGTCTTGTCTGTCCTCTCTATGAAGGTAAGTCCCAGCTTAACTTAAACTTTAGATCACTACTTTCAGCTGACTGCTAAACATCTCTATTAATATCATATCACCACTATTCCCTTTCCTAACTTGTTTTTCTTGTGTTGATTATTTTGCTTATTGGTATTAACTATCCTTGCATTTAGGCTTGTTTATTCTTCTATAAAAAATTTATTAAGTGTCCACTATATGCCTCCCTTTCACTGTACCACATCCTAGAAAAATAGGAATGTATGAATAAAATATGATTTCCTCTCTTCAAGGAGATCACAGCTATTAGAGAGATAGACATGTGAATAAATGACAATTTAGTATATATACAATTCTATTGGAAATCAGGTGCCCAGATCCTTGAAAGAATCATTGTATTCTGATAAGTTTTTCTCCAAAAAAATTTTTTTTCTCTCAGAACCATGTTAAAATAGCTATCTTTTTTTTTTTAAATAGCTATCTTGATAAGTGGGGCTTTCCTGACATTGGGTGTTGCAGTAGATCCTGTTAGAAATTTCATAGAATGGATTCCTGCAGTGCTAGATAATTGAATCAGACATCTTTTCAGTTGAGTATGTGATTCTGTGTAATTCCAGAGGTCCAGAAAGCTAGGCAAAGGTCAGAATACCCGACGAAGGAAGTTTTCAGTTAGAAGCTTGTCCAAAGCCTAAATAATTACGAAATATTCCTATGATAGTAATTTTCTTCAAGAGGTATTGTAGGGAGTTTTATGTTGTCATAATCTTACATGTGTACCTGCATCCAAGACTTTTGAAAACTTGCCCATTTATATCAAACCAACACGAGATAATTGTCACAGCAGAAAACTATTGAGCTCCCTCTATATCCTAGGCACTTGGGGTATAATGATGAATGAGCAGCACATGGTTAAGCAGGGGTACAGACATGTCAGTAATGCATCACTTAATAATATGTAATAAATGTTATCATAGAGTACCTCTGCCTAGGGGAATGAATCTTGGAGACATTAGACGTGAGTTATGATTAATCAATTTTCTTGGGAGAAAGGACATTGGAAGCAGAGGGAGTAGCATCTATAAGGACACTGTCCTGAAAGGCACACTGTTTCACTGAATGAAATAGCTGAACTATAGATTGTGTGGGTGAAATACGGGAGATGAGGTCAGAGGGACCACATTAGGAAGGGCCCTTTATGTCATAATAAGGGTTGTGATCTTGTTCCTTTATAGAACAAATGTTTATTGTTGTAAAGTTCGTGAGCGTGACTTTGAACTGTTAATAGAAACTTTAAAACCAAGACCAACTCATGTCCCTATAAAGTGCTTTGAAGGATATACATCTTAAAAGCTAAGATTGGTATTCATTCTGTTTCCACGTTAAGTTCCAGTATGGGTTCATTTCCAGTTTATACCAAAGTATATTATATCTCTGGATAGATAAAGAATAAACCAAGTCTACCTGAATTTAATCAAATTTCCTTTTGTAAAGCATCCTATGAAATTGGTCCTGAGTTTTGCTTATTGGATTTTAAACTGAACTTTACTAAAAAAAAACAAAACAAAAAACTGAACTTTACTTTTGTCTCAAAAAATTCCATTTTTTGTTTATATTTTCAAATATTTAAAAGTTGAGATCTTTTATTATTCAATATATTACAGGCAAAAGACATTGAGGGGAAATAACATTTAAAACATCTTTGCCTTGGGAGATAATACAGTGGATGAAAGTACGGGCTCTAGAGTCAAATATACCTAGGTTTGAATCTTGTCTTCCACTTAAAGTTGATTTTAAGCAAGTTACTTAAACTCTCTAACCCTCAGTTGCCACATATAAAAAAAAGGATAATACTAATATTTCTTCATAGGGTGGTTGTAAGAACTAAATGAGATGCATATAAAACACTTGGCTTGAATACCTAGAAGGTATTCAGGAACTCAGTATTTGTTAGCCATATAACTGGAACATTTTTTCCCAAATTATAATTGTTTTTGTAAGAGAAGAAATAGAAGTTGTTTTGCTTTTAATCTGATTGTCTCTTTTTCATTTTTTTCTTCATCTATTTAGTGTCTTTTTCCTTGGAGCCATCCTTGTAATAACAGCTACTTTCCTATATGGTTATGATCCCAAACCTACAGGCAATCCTACTAAAGCATAGTTGTATACTATCTTTAACTGGTTTTTCACAATGGTGCGCTAGGAATCTCAACATTAATCTTGCATAGAGGACTTCTACAGATTGTCAGAAGATATCATCATGCTGAGTCTCATCGTATTCAAATGGTTTGAAAATATAAAAGTTTAAGGACAACATATGTGTTATATGTTAATGAAATAGCTATTACATCTAGAAATCAAAGCTTGAGAGTATTTCCAGGGATTCGAATAATTATTGGAAAAAAACTTGAAATCTGAGTTTAAAAAGATTTTACCTTTTGATTGCTGCAGAAATGTCCTATGCACTCTTTGCAAGAGCACACAAGAAATGTCAGATGCCAGTTTTTGCAATTAGATCTATTTAATCTTATAAATGTTTTTTATCTTTTTCTGTATAGAAATATCAAATCACATGGAATATTTAAAGTTTGAAAATTATAATTGCCTATAAAGCTGTGAAGAAATAGACATATGATTTGAAAAACATTTTCATGTATCTGAGATTTTTATATTTATACAAAGTTTACTAAAGAAAGGATTGCTAACTGTCATTTGTTCAACTACATAAAAATTGATAAAGTTACGTCCTGGGTCTAATTTGTGAGAGAATAAAATTCATATTTAAATTTAATGTAGGGAAATAGACACACCTATTTCTGCATCTACATTTTAAGATCCTTTAGCGCTTTGAAACTGCTGAAAGCAATCCAGTTGCTCCTGTGCTAGATTGTAGCCAGAGTCTTTTGCACTAATGGAGTTTTGTTCTTAATCTCTTAATTGTATTTCTTCTCTGTAAATCAGATAAATCCTTAATATTTCTTTAAATTAAATTGCTGTATGTGGTAATTTCCATTAAAGTTTCAAAATGAATTTAAAAGGATTAAATACTCATTTAATAATTTAAAATAATTATTATTGTCTAATATCTCCACTTGGAGAATTTTGAACTCAAAGCATATACTGTATACTACTACAATGTTTTTAAATGAATATTTTAGTCATTGATCTGTAAAAACTTCTTTAATCTACAACTGTTAAAAACAACCAAAATAATAATAGTGTAGATATTAACGAATTGAGACCAAAATAACCTTTCTTAGAGACATTCCAGATTGCCATGATATTATATTATTTTAAGTGGCACTATAGCTATTAAACTCAAGGCTGCTCAGAAGAACTTTTTAGGCCTCTCATAAACCCACCATCCCCAGGAATACTCTGGTCACATGTCTGGGAGAGGCAGTAAATTCTGAATTCCCTTTCTGTGGCCCTGTAGAAGCTGCTGGGAAGGAGCCACCACTTAGTTTTAAGATAGTGGTTTCTTTTCCATTTTGATTAGCACTGGAGTTGAGGTTGTAAATTACATGAGTTATTTATAGCAAAAATGATAAAGTGAATTGGTGGGCACGAATGCTTTCTAAAATTGGGATATGGATTTAATTTATTGACTATAGATAGAATTGCCTATTATGTATAAGAAGTATTTTACTTTATTTTTTCATTCATGCTTTATATATTTTTAAAAGTCTCCCATTCTAATAATATAAAAACTATAAAAAATATTTTTATATATATTTCAATGGATTTTGTTAAATAGAATTTGGCTCCTTCTTAAGACTGGCTGTGTTACTTTGCCTAATGCAAACCATGTCTCTGCAAGACACAGGCTTAATTATTCCATTCAGAGTTTAAAAGTGATTAAAATTATAAAATATCTTAAATCAATTTGCCGGTGATTCCAAATTGGAACTAACTCTGGAAGCCTGACCTACTATGATTTTCAGTGACCATCTTTTAGAGTATTTGTTTAATAACTTTACCACATTCTGAGCATGGTGTTTTTAGATTGTAATAACATTCAGACTTACATCTTACTATTTGCTTCTGAGTGCAAAGAATTTGAGTATGTATAAAGATTCATGTTCAGCTCGCATGGAAGTACTAGTTGAGTACTAATATATATTAATTCAGTGTACAGTTACAGCTAGTTGTTAATTCAGGCTGAGTGTCCCTTCCAAAAATGATAACAAACATTGGATATCAAACATGTTAGTTACCATAAAATATTTTCCATTGTCCAAAAGAACACAATTTTAAGATTCCCAATAAATCTTACAAAAGTACATAATCAAGAGTTGTGAGAAAGGACAAAGTAGTCTAAAGCATATTTTCAAACTAAACTTTTATTAAACAAACTTAATGTATATTTTGCTTTTCTACCAGCCTTAAAGATGTTATTAGAGATTAGGTTCTATAGCTTATAATTTTTAATTCATAGAGAACGAATTGCATTTGAGAAGGGGGGCCTGTATCCTAGATCATGTCATTTATACAGATAATGCCAGTTTTGTATGTGTATGTGGTGTGTGTTTTGATGACCTCCAAAAGCCTTATTGTATCAATCTTACTGATTATTGATTATTTAAATTCTTACTTTTTAAGTTTAGTTGTTCTCTCTCAACTACTTTGTTCATTATAAAAATGTCGTAATTCATGGGAGAAGAGTGCCAGTTGATAGTTCTATTAAAAATTAAGACTAGGTATTTGGGAAAAGTTTGAAATTTATTATGTATATGTTTCAGCACGGTAATATCACCAGTTTTTTAGTAAGTGTTCTTAGGAAAGTTGTAGGCTACTTTCATGGTGGAAATTATAGTTTAGGGGCACCTGGGTAGCTCAGTCATTAAGCGTCTGCCTTTGGCTCAGGTCATAATCCTGGAGTCCGGGATCAAGCCCTACATTGGGCTCCCTGCTCCGTGGGAGGCCTGCTTCTCCCTTTCTCACTCCCCCTGTTTGTGTTCCCTCTCTCACTGTATCTCTTTCTGTCAAACAAATAAATAATTAAAAAGAAACTGTAGGTTAGAGATGCAAAACTTCAATGTTTATATCAGTTTGTACTGAATGTCCCAGTTTCATGGAGGGAAAGGTAGTTTGATATTTAAACTAGATTCTAAGGAGATGGAATCTGAAAAGAAACTAATTGACTTGGTGCCCAGTAGATTTAGTGTAATATTGATTATTCTTAAGAATTGATACACTTTTCCTGCATATCATATTATTGGACTTTTAAAATGTCATTGTATAGTCATTCAACTAGTTTATTGTTTTTAAAAATAGGGTTTAGCATCACTTATTTACAGTTTCATTGTTAAAATTTTTAATTACACATGGATGTATGCTTTATATAAGAAAAGGTTTATGTTATTTTTGCTATATTGAAAGTTATCTTAAGAATCTCCTAGATATGTAGCATATTTAAAGTAGTTACAGGACCAAAGAAAAAGCACCTTTATCAAAATCTGGTCCTATGTGCCTTGCTTTACCAAATACCTGACTTTTCTGGAGGATATTACTGTAATTCACTCCTTTGGACACATAGGGAAATTGAGATTTTATGAATGACTATAATTCATTTTTTTGGATGTTTCAACATTTGCTCTTTAAATCCATTATCTAACAGAGTATTAAAATAGTATATAAACATTCATAAACAGTACTTATTTAAATAAATTATGCACCACTGCTCCATCATTGTGCTTTTGAAACTTTTAACAAATGTATATAGCTGTCATTTGGTTGTTTTATTTCTTATCATGAGATATAATTTACTGTGATTTTTAAATTTTTTTTAATGATTTGGATTCTGAATTTGTTTATATGTTTATGTATTTCATTTGTTTAGAGAGATTCCTTTGAGTTTGGGAATGTGATTTGTATATTTAAATTTTTTATGGACATAATTTAGAGGAATGTATAAATTGGTCTTTTGTTAAATGGCTTTTTAATAGATCCATTTCTCTTTGTAGATCCATTTCTCTTTAATAGATCCATTTCTCTTATTATCTATTTGGCAGATTTATGAAAGAGATTTTCAAAATTAACCACTTAAATGTATTCCTGTATTTCTTTGTTTCCCTTTTTACCCGTGTTTGGCTTAACTGAATTAGACTCCTTTCTGTATATCAGAAATGACTCCCTGATCCTTTCTGTATCTCTCTAGTTACCTTTATCATGCGTGATTGGCTTTCCTTTTTTCTAGCCTATGCTCTAGCATGGAAGATTGGGTTTAATTTAAACTAGTTAGACTCTATCTGTGTGAGAATAGCCTAATATTTTTTGTTGTTGTTTTAAATAAATTATCTCTTTGCTAGCCTCAAAGTAAAGTAATTACAGTAATTGGTATATATTTTCTTCATAAATCATTGAATATAATTGCTTCTACCATAGAGATCAAATGATAAGCGATATAAAGGATTTCATATCCACCTTTATTAGTGAAATAACCTTTTTTTTTAAAAAAAAAGATTTTTTTGAAAGATGTATTTATTTATTTATTTGACAGAAAGAAACACAGCTAGAGATGGAACACAAGCAGGGGGAGTGAGAGAGGGAAAAGCAGGCTTCCTGCTGAGTAGGGAGCCCAATGTGGAACTCCGTCCCCGGTCTCTGGGATCATGACCTGAGCCACCCAGGCACCCGTGAAATAACCCTCTATGAAAAGCTTTGTTTTAAAAGATCACTAGAGGGACGCCTGGGTGGCTCAGTTGGTTGGGCGACTGCCTTCGGCTCAGGTCATGATCCCGGAGACCTGGGATCGAGTCCCGCATCGGGCTGCCTGTTCGGCGGGAAGCCTGCTTCTCCCTCTCTCACTCCCCCTGCTTGTGTTCCCTCTCTCACTGTGTTTCTCTCTGTCAAATAAATAAAATCTTTAAAAAAAAAAAAAAAAAAAAAGATCACTAGAGTATCAGCATTTAATTTATTTATTTCAGCATATTAACATTTTAAAAGTGGATACTTTGGTTTCTTGTGAAAAGAATTAACTGAAAATCTTTACATCTTTTTGGAATTGGAGTACTTCTTTTGTTGAAAGTATACCACAATCCTTGAATCCTAGTGGTATTAAATCTCATACCTACACCTCATAATTCAAATCTTATAGTTACTGCCATTCAACAGAGTCAGATAGTGACCAGCATTAGTAAATGGTTTTTCTTACAGTTCTTAAAAGTTCTGAATTCCTTGAAAGCAAGATTATTACATACATATTCCAGAAAAAAAAATAGCAAAGAGGAAATAACTTGCTTTCAGACCCCAAAGATGTGAAATTCTAATATAGTAGAAGAGTGTCTCGGTGACTGCAAATTCTTAGGTTTTCCAAATTTACCTGCAGGTTCAATAATTCACTAGAAAGGTAGAACTTACTGAAAGCTACTATGCTTTCATCACGTTTATTATCAAGAAAGGATGCAGATTTGAACCAGCCAAAGGAAGAGGCATATAGGATAGAATCTAGGAGGGGTCCAAATTGCAGTTGTCCTTTCCAGTTTTCTAGTCCCTGTGGGGTCCTGAACATGTTATTTATTCCTGGCCAGAGCATGCACATAGTATGGCCAATCAGGAAAGCTCACTCATGCTTTGGTGTCCAAATTTTTATTGAAGCTTTATTACTTGGCATGATTATTTGCCCACGTGGTTGAGAACTCTCCAGCCCTGCCCCTTCCTGGAAAACTGGCTGACATCAAGTTACAGGGGCTCATCCTGAGTCATCTTGTTAGTATAAATTATCAGGTATGAGGTCCTAAAGATGTAGGCCAGAACTTTCTTTGAGTAAAGCCAAATTCCTTGTTACACAGTGACCATTTGTGTCTATATACATTCTTTTGAATTGATGATGACACAAGCAAAATGACAGTTGTTTATAGAGACTTTATACTTTATGATTTTAATTTCAGAAATGTTTTCAAATGATTCTGAACATATGACTTGAAGGTAGAAAAACGTTTATAATCAGATAAAGTGCTAAGTAGCAGAGAGTATTAGTTTTCAGTTCTGATGTTAAATGACTTTATAAATGCTGAATTATTTTTGGAAGAACAATAAATTTTATGCATATTAATATACAATTTACAGTTTATTTCTTTTTTTGTCATTTGAAAATTACATGAATGACTGGAGGGACTTCTTGCTTTTACGGATAATTTTTTAAAAGTCTGTTAAATGGTAATACAGTATTTTATTCTATCCATTAATAACAATACTTGAGAATATTTATAATATTAATGGAATTTAAAAGCAGTTCAGCTTGCTTTTTTGACATATTAGTACTGGGTATAAATAAGAGATAGTCAAAATAGTTATTGTCAAAATTATTACATCAAAAATACAGTAAATGCTTGGTGTTAGTCTATGTAGAATTCAGTTTTCAGCATAAAGTTCTTTGGCTATAAGAAAGAACATTTGGTTTATTTCACTAATAGGAATATCTCTTAATGCTGGTATGGCCTTTTCTTAGTATTTCTTCTGCACTTGATTTTTAGCATGGTTATGAGTATATGAATGGAGTTGAATAGAGAGGTACTCATCATGTTTATTTATTCCAAATAAGAGTACATAATCAATTACTATAGTAATGACAAGGTAGGTGGGCAATGCGACTGCACAGTATTTTTGAGACCAGTAAGTTAAGCCTTACGAATTTAGCCAAGATTCAGGAATAAAAGCCCATAAGATAAAAACTATGAAGCCAGAATGAGAGCTTAAGTAAGAAATAAAGCCAAAAATCACTCTTTCTGGCAGTGGTGATGGTGAATTTTCCACTACTTTCCCAGTCTTGGGTCCCTCAAGCACACTCAGGCCCCTCCTGGCAGTTCAGCCACTTGAGGACCAAGTCAATTTTAAGCTAACTTTAAATTACCGTTAACCATCACTATTATAAGAAAAAGTTAACAGAATAAAACTAATACCAGTTGTTCCTTTGGTTGACAGGAGGGCTTCACTGTTAATTGATAGGTCTATATTTCCAGTAATCGTTTGCTAGGGTTAAGCATCAGACTTCCATTGGATTTAACCAATTTTTTCATTTATGAATTCATTTATATTTATTCATTTAGGACTTCCAATATGTAAAAATAACTTCTTTTTTTTTAAATATTTTATTTATTTATTCGACAGAGAGAAACACGTGAGAGAGGGAACACAAGCAGGGAGATTGAGAGAGGGAGAAGCAGGCTTCCCGCTGAGCAGGGAGCCCGATGTGGGGCTCGATGCGGGGCTCAATGCGGGGCGCGATCCCGGGACTCCGGGATCATGACCTGAGCCGAAGGCAGTTGCTTAACCAACTGAGCCCTAAAAACAACTTCTTTAAGACAAGTAACATATTATTCCTTTGGAACTAGTTTACCAGAGAAATACACTTTCATCTTTTTTTAAGATACCTTACTGTGTTTGGGAGTAATCATCTGAAAATACATTTGTTAAAATGTGCTTGAAACATAAAATATTTAAGGGATTTAGCTAAATTTGCTAAATTAGACTTACGTATTTTAAACAAAATATATGAATGTACATTGTTTTTCTGTGTTTTCTCTTAAAAGACACTGCATGTACAGAAACATGATTTCTAATCTAATTGATTTCTTTTTTTTTTTTTTTTTTTAAGATTTTATTTATTTGACAGAGAGAAACACAGCCAGAGAGGGAACACAAGCAGGGGGAGCGAGAGAGGGAGAAGCAGGCTTTCTGCCGAGCAGGGAGCCCGATGTGGGGCTCGATTCCTGGTCTCCGGGATCATGTCCTGAGCTAAAGGCAGTGGCTTAACCAACTGAGCCACCCAGGCGCCCCTAATAATTGATTTCTAATAATTGAGATAATTCTAGTAATCTCCTTTAGGCTAAAGTTTTATTGTGTTCTATTTTATTCTGCATGGGTAGTAAATACAGCAATTAAAACCTGTGATACTAAGGGCTTTTTCTAATATATGCAAGCTCTTTCAATAGGTCTTCTAAATATTATAGCCAAAGTAGAGTTGTATTTGTTGGGTGATACAGGGTTATAGAAAATCATGACAGGAGATGAGGCCATGTTTCAATTTAAGACTTTGAAAATATTGCTGTTAATTTTAGAATTTTAAAACCTGAAGTTCACTTTGGATATTATGTGCATAATGCTCCAGATTTCCATTACTTAATATTATTTGTCTCCATTTAGTTTATAGGCCTGGTTTGTTTTTATTTTGAACATTTTATTTTTATAATATTATTGCTATTTTAATGGCTTCAATCATGCTGTGACACATTTTGCGAGGTTAGGTTTGAAAAATTCATGGGTTATTGCCATGCATTCACAAAATAATCATTGTTAAAGACTCTTTTCAATTTAAATTTCTTCAGCTTTTCATTTTGAAAAAATTTAAACATACATGTACTCATTTACTCTTCACCTAAATACAACATCACTAGTATTTTGCCATATTAACTTCATCAGGACACTTGATTCTTAACTACTTAAGCATGCATATCCTAAAAATAAGGACATTTTCTTATTTAACTCAATACCATTATCATACTTAAGGAAATTTAAATTATCTTGATTGTATCATCTAAGTTCATATTCACATATTTACAGTTGTCTTAAAACCGAGTTTACAGGGGGGCCTGGGTGGCTCAGTTGATTAAGCGATTGCTTTGGCTCAGGTCATGATCCTGAAGACCCAGGATCGGGCCCCACATTAGCAGAGGGACTGAGAGGGAGGTCTGCTTCTCCCTCTCAGTCCCTCTGCTTATGTTCCCTATCTGTGTTTCTCTCTGTCAAATAAATAAATAAAATATTAAAAAACAAAAAAAACCCAAGTTTACATTTTTTTTGTTTTTGAACCAGGATGCAATTGAGGTTCATACTTTGCATTTGATTATCTTATTAGTCTAGAAGATCCCTTCCCTGCACCCTCTTTGTTTTTTTCCTAGAATATAAACTGTTTCTCCAAGGAGCCCTATTCTTTTTAGGGGGAATGGAATCTGGACTCTCTTTGCTTTTAGACCATTTCAGTGCACAGAACAAGGAAGTCAATTTTTTAAAAGTTCATGAATCAAATTGATATTTAACATTTAGCATTACAAGGTGTTTTTTTAATTTTGTATTTGCCCCTTTCACAGTGAAAATACTTGTTCTGAGTTACAATATATTTGTTTATATGTTTTATTATGTAGTATATTTTTCAGTAGTATTTTTCAATGCCAATATTACCAATGGTAAACATACTGAATAAAATTTTAAGATTTCTTTGCAGTTCTTAACAGACTGAGCCCCTAGGCGCCCCTATAGTCTAGATACTTTAAGTACAGCTTGATTAGATAGGAAATCCTTGACTCAAACTACCTTGAATTTTTTGGAGAATGTTGCTCCACTGTTGTGTCACTTGGTTTTATTGTCACTCTGGCACCACTTGGTATTTTTCTCTTTGGAAATGTTAATTTTGTTTATCATTGACTTTTGTTTGGAGGCCCAGATCATTTTTTCCATGTCCTCTCTCTAACCCATTTTCTTTTTTGTTCTCATAACTGATTTATGCTGCTTCTCCATGTTTCTTACCTTCATTATGTCTTTCTTAGGAACACTAATATCATACTCATTTTTTAGATGATTTTATTTTTTCAGTATTTTTTCAGTATATTGCCTCAGTTTGAAGAACTCTCACATCTTCCTGGTGGGTTTTAAACCTTGTATATGTTGTATCCGTTCACATCTGCAGTTGTATATTTAATGGTATTTAATTCATATTGGAGTGTTCTATGTAGTTTTCCTCTGCTTCATATTTTCTAGAGGGTAGTGTTTTAATTGAAAAGTCTTTATTTTCTGTTTTAATAGTAGGCTTGTGTGGGGTTTTGGTAGCTTTTTCTGTTCCTGGTAAGATGTTCTGTGTCTTCCAGGATCAGCAAGAAAAGGTGGTTCTATGGAAGGGAGGGTGAAGGGATGTGGGTGACTCTGTTTTAGGTTAAAGAAAGCCCTCTTCTGTTCATATAGTGAAGTGCAGTTTTTTTAATAAATGGTACATTCTGAGGTTTGGATTATGTGATACAATCTTAGTTTCTTTAGTAATACTTAGCTTCAGCTGCTTGTTGTTCTCTCCAACGGATCCCTGCATTTTCTAAGGTTCCTCATGAAGTGTTCTTATGAACTTTCCACCTTGGTTCTTGTTTTCAAGACTGATTTTTGGCCTTCTCATTATTTTGGGGGATGCCCAATATCCTTCAAAATCATTACCTTTTGTTTATGCTGGCCAATGCTAGTTTCTGTTGACTGTAACCAAAGAATCCTAGTAGTTAGTAAACCACTCAATGTAAAGTTTGTGACAGTTTTCACAACCCCAAGTCATGTACAAAGCCACAAATACATACACAACAGTTCTGTTAGAACAGGACTGATCTCTCTTATTATTGCAGCTCTTTAGCACAAAGCCTGGGACGTTCTGGACATTGAATGTGTTAAATGTGTCTTTATTACATTATTTCCAATAGCACTTGCCATAGTCTGCTATTATCTTCCTTTTTGTTTGTTTCATAACTTTGTCCCCTCGCATAATTAAGCTTCATGTAGATAAATATGATTTTTTAAAAAGATTTTATTTATTTATTTGACAGAAACACCTAGAGAGGGAACACAAGCAAGCAGGGGGAGTGAGAGAGGGAGAAGCAGGCTTCCCGCTGAGCAGGGAGCCCAATGCCAAGCTTGAACCCAGGACTCCAAGATCATGACCTGAGCCAAAAGCAGATGCTTAACGACTGAGCCACCCAGCCACCCCGATAAATATGATCTCATGTATGCATGTATCCTCGATGTCTAGAAAACCATTGACAAACAGTTACAGGTATTCAAAAATATTTTGTGAAACTGAATAATCAGTTCTTTGGGATGGTAAAATTGGTATACCTCAATGAAGTATCATTCTTAGGGGCTATGAAAGGTCAGAGTAACCACACCATAAATGATTTTAACCAGCCCTCTACATCCATCCAAAACAAGCTCCTGGGAATTTAGTTATGAAATGTTGTCATGACTTTCTCTAAGGAGCTTCAGGTTGGGGCTCAATTAAATATTTCAGTCAGAGAGTATTTTTAAAATGATGAGGGGTGCCTTGCTGGCTCAGTCTGTAGAGTATGCCATGCTTGATCTTCAGTTCAAGTTCTACCTCAGATGTGGAGCCTACTTAATAATAATTAATGATGAGTTTACTTGTTGATGGGAGAATGTAACTTCAACTATCCATCAAGCTAAAATGCCTCTATTTTCCATTTCTAATCAAATGTTCTTCTATATAGAAATAGAAGGAATAGAAAATTCAAATTTATCTTTTAACATTTTATTTTGAAATAATCTCAAACTTACATGAAAGTTGCAACAATAGGAGTGCCTGGGTCACTCAGTTGATTAGGCGCCCCAACTCTTGATCTCAGTTCAGGTCTTGACCTTATTAAGGTCCTGAGTTTGAGCCCTGCATGGAGCTGCTTTAAAAAAAAAAAAAAAAAAAAAGTTGCAACAGTAGTGTAAAGAACACATTCCCTTTACCCTGTGTATTTGCTATCTATAGCTATATTATAAATTACCCCAAAACCTAGTGGCTTAAAATAACTACTTTTTATCTACAGTTTCTGACAGAGTGGCTAATGTAGGTGGTCCTAGCTCAGCTTTTCCTGATACTGGAGTCAGGATGTTTTTAGGGTTTACAGTCAGCTCAAGGTTAACCAGCACTGGAAGATCTGCTTCCAAGACTACTCACATATCTGTTGGTAAGAAGCCTCAGTTCCTGGACACATAAACCTGGCTATAGTGTGCTTGACTGTCATTACATGGCAGCTGGCTTCTCCCAACTTGAGTCCAGAATGAATGAAAAAGACCTAGCAGGAAGATGTCTTGCCTTTGTGACCTACCTGCTGAAGTCAGTGCTCAGTTCTGCTCTATTTTATTGGACAGAAAAGTCACTCAGCCCAGTCCCACACAGAAGCGAAAAATTAGACCCCATGTCTTCCAAGTATACCATTCAGTTTATGAACATATAATCACCATACTCAAAAACACTACTTTTAACAACTTGCCTTTTTGTCACGCTTACCCCTCCTCACATATACAAACATGTTATCTCCTATTTGAGAGCAGGTAGCATGCATCACATCCCTTCACTCCTTAAGATTCACTGTATGAAGAAAAGAGACATTCTCTAACAGTAGTTATCAGAATCAGACTTAACATTGTGATACTTTAATCTGTAGTCTGTATTTCACTTGTGTCAACTGTCATTTCTAGAATTTACCCCCATTGTGATTTAAAAAAATTTTTTTTTTAATTTTTTTTTTAAGATTTTATTTGACAGAGAGAAACCCAGTGAGAGAAGGAACACAAGCAGGGGGAGTGAGAGAGGGAGAAGGCTTACTCCTGAGCAGGGAGTCGGACGTGGAGCTCCATCCTGAGACTGGGATCATGACCTGGGCCGCAGGCAGTTGCTTACCTAACCAACTGAGCCAACCGGCGCCCCCATTAAGTTGATTTTTAAGCAATATAGTAAAACAAGTGGTGGGTTACAAAGTGTAATACAGGTTATGTACCTTTTTATTGGCAGGAAACAAAAGGTCCTGGGACTAGGGAGCTGCTGGAAACATGCTCCGGCTGAGCCGGGAGCCGCGGGGGTCGGGTAGGAAGAGTAGCCGCTGAGCACGAAAACAAAATATTGTTTCTGAAAAACCAGTTTATCCTTACCCACTGTTTCTGGAAAACGATATCAACTGTTCCTTTCTGTTCCCATCCGAATTAGAACACAGCTGGAGACAGTGCTAACAGTAAAGGGGACCTGGTCAGATTTCCAGGGCAACCATTTATCAGCCGTATATCCACGAGCAGGTTAACTTTTAGAAACTTAATTATCAATGAAGGAAGGACTATAATGGTCCCTACTGCCCAGGGCTGTTGTGAGGACCAAGCGAGCTGAGGAACGCGGAAAGGACCAGGCTGCACCAGCCGCTAGCCTAGTGGCTTTCCTCCCGGTTTCCTTCCCCGCCCGGCGAATGCCCTGCAACCGCGTGGGCGGGGCGGTGTCACGTGGGTGGGGCGGGGCGGGGCGGGGCGGACTCCTCCGCGGATCGCACGATGTGACGCGCCGCCGGAGGCAGGCCGGGCCCTCAAGATGGCGGCGGGCGCCCCGAGCGGCTCGGCCCGGCAGTAGTGGCGGGACGGCACTCGCCGCTGGGGCCGGCCGCCCCGGGAGTGGCTGCAGCAGCGCCAGGAATCGAGGATGGTAAAATGACCCAGGGTAAGAAGAAGAAACGGGCCGCGAACCGCAGTATCATGCTGGCTAAGAAGATCATCATTAAGGACGGAGGCACGGTGAGCTGGGGTACCGCGCCGGGGAGCGTCCCTCGGGCCCCCCCATCTGATATCTGCCCCCAACACCAATGCCACCAGCCTCCCTGAGTACCCCGCCCTCCCCCACCCCGTGGGTGGGCCCAGCCTCCTGGGCCCTCTTGTTTCTGCTCCGGGGCTTTTCTCCATCGTCTCGGCCTGCGGCCTCCGGGGCCCGTCCTCTTGGGGAAAGCCGCTTGCCTCTCCCGCACCTGCCGCCCTTTCTTCCGGCGGCTCCCGGAGGCCCTACGGCCTCAATCCCCACGTGCGCCTCCGCCGCGGGCTGGGAAATGACGCCCGGCTCTCCGCCGGCCGGCCACTTGCGTTGCCCGGGCGGTGCTGGTCGCGCCGCGCCCCTCGCCTCCGCAGCTTCGCCTTCCCCTTCCCTCCGGGCTCCGCGCCGGCGCCGCGGCCCTTTCGAAGGTGCCGGGAGCAGTCCCTAGCCTCCCATATGCTGCTAACGGGGTGGCACCTGGCGCGGCGACCCCGCTGGGGCCCCTTAGTGCCTTCGCTTTCTTCTTCCACCTCGTTCTGGGTCAGTGCTCTTAGCTCCTTTCAGTGCGGTAAACACTGTCTGAAGGTGGGCTTTCCTCTTCCCTTCCCGGAGTCAGAAGCGTGACGGACACCAGGGGCCTAAACTTAAGTCTTCTGGTTTCCAAAGAACAGTAATCACCCTGTTGTTTTAAACTCACTTTGTTTATCTTAAAATAAAAGATGCTAAATAGAATTATCATGGCCTGAGGATCAGAAGACAGAGGGTAAGAAAAAAATTGTGCTTTTTAGAAACAGTTGTCATCACAATAAACTTTATGCAGTGCGCTGTAGTTAACCAGCAGGGGACGTAGGATTTTTAATTGAAAATTTAACTCTCCCATACTTTTTTATGCTGAAATTTCTCCTTTCCTACACTCTCCAGTCTTTGTTGCATTCTTTGATATTACGTTCTGAAATGGAATGCAAAGGTAAAATACGTGTTTCACTTTCCTGAGAGGTGTGCAGAAATGATTCCTCTTATTACATCTTTATATTTATTCCAACGTGTGTGTGTGTGTGTGTGTGTGTGTGTGTGTGTAGAGATAGATAGATGGAGCCGGGATCAACTGCTAACGTAGTGCTAAATATGTACAGTAATAAGGCCACCACTGAGATTTGCCGAATCCATTTGAAATGAAACTTTTTTTTTTTTTTTTGGACATTTCAGAATAGGAGTCCAATCCATATGCTAAAATTTAGAAAGCTTGGAACATATGCAGCAATTTCAGAATATACTTTTAGCCAACTGTAAAATTAATTAGATGTCATAGCTTTGACATGTAATGAGAAAAGAAACTTCCAAGTCCTTAGATCTTTTTGTTTAATTAGAACATTATTTTGATTCAGTCAGTTATGGATAGTCAGGCCCTTTTGATGAAGTTGGTTAGAACTATGTGGGGAGAGAAATAGCGTGAACGAATATTGGTTGTTTTTGTTAATCATAGGGACTTGATATTTTAAATTCTATATAAAATCTACAAAATAGAAGCAATAAAGGATTGTATTTTATAAATGCAAGTGATTTTTAATATCAGTATACTCTGCAAAAGATTGAGTGGAGTTCTGATCAAGAAATACACCTTCCTTTGTCTTGAGGTAAAGTTCAGTTCTGTTACCTCTTAGGAGGTTCGTTTGATTCACTTTACAGCAGATGCTTTCATTTCAAATCCTGTGAGATTTGGAAGACCTTTTTATGTTTTATCTTTATTTATTAAAGTTGTAATGAATTCATAGCTTGTTTTTGGAAGCAAAATAGTAATTTTTTTAAAGATTTTATTTATTTGACACTGAGAAACACAGCCAGAGAGGGAACACAGGCAGCGGGAGTAAGAGAGGGAGAAGCAGGCTTCCCGCTCAGCAGGCCACCTGATGTGGGACTTGATCCCGGGACTCAATCCCGGGACTCTGGGATCATGACCTGAGCCGAAGGCAGAGGTTTAACCACTGAGCCACCCATGCGCCCCGCAAAATAGTAATTTTTTACACCATCAGTAAGTTTTTGAGAGGACACATAGAATAAATGAAAGCTTATCTTGAGAACTATGGGCATGTGGTATTATTTATCATCTTTATACACTTATGTTGCACTTTCCATTCTAAAAGCACTGGACATCTCTTTAAATTAGAAAATTTGTTTATGCATCTTTGAATCTTATAGGGCCTAATGTGGATTCAAAGTGATAAAAATACACTTAAAGTTCTTTAAAAAAAAAATATGTGCTAGCACATTCCTGAATTTTTGGCTGTAATTCCATTTTATACATACACGGGATATTTGTATTTCTATAAGTGTCAGGGTAATTTTTTAGTGTTTTTACAGTGTTTGTATTTTTACAGTGTTTGTATTTTAACCTACTTTAGCTGTAAATGAAGAAAGTATATTATAGTTGTAGAAATTTTAAAATGGCACTTCCTTTTCTGCCTTTCTACTTAAAATTGATCAGACTACCCTTACAAGCATTTTTTAAGAAAGGGAATAAAGTTGCCATTTGGTATAGTATTGTTTTGTGTGTGTGTGAGTTCCACTGGGGTGTGTAGGTGTTTGTGTATAAGTGGATTCATTCAGTGAGGTATCTGAGGCTATATCGTTTCACTTCACAGTCTCTGAACAGTATTTTGGGTCCTTGCTCAATGATACGGACCTGATCCTCTTCCGTTTTCTTCCTAGTGTTCAGCAAGGTTAATAAAATTATTTTGCCTCATGTTTCTGCTTAATGACATATTTGTAAGCCTTATTAGCCAATTTTTATATTTATAACCAAAACTAATAATGAGTTAATGACTTTTCAAAAACTTAGATTTGTTACCATTTTTGACAGTTGAAGAAGTGAGTCCTTCTCAGTGAGCCAAGTTAATAAGTTACTAAATAGTTTTCTTTTCTTGAAATTATATTTGAATATACTGTGAAACCAGGATGAGGCTAGTAAGTTACCAATATATCATTACACTTCACAGTCTCTGAACAGTATTTTGGGTCCTTGGTCAATGATAGTACACAGTGATGAGTCGTACACAGTTAAGGGAAATTATATGAAGGTGTGTGATTCTGTATCAGTTTTTAACATGAGTGTGTATACCCTGAAGTTGTTTGCAGAATTTTCTTTGACTTTCCATTTTTCGAGAGATTCCCAAAAAGAGTCCATACCTTCCCAGAGTTTAAGGTTGTTTTATTTGGGGGAAAACTGCATAACTACAAAAGAGTTCCAGATTAAATTCAGTAGGTATATATTTAATCATTTACTTTATACCATTTTACTGATGAAAGTAATTGTAACATTATTGGTGGATTTGCTTTCTGAAGCATTCATATGTGGAAATACAGTTTTTGTTACAAATTTTAATGTGTGGCATTTTGATATATCTCCTTCAGTGCAGACCATTTAAGACCATTGAATTAAAAGTGTATTCTAACATTTTAGAATACTTCCAGTTTTGTTGTTAAAGTCTTACCATGTATTTATTAACCGATTGCTTATAGACATTCCTGTTGGAGGCTAAGAGCTAAAGAGTTACATAGATGAGATATTTATTTGTATTGTCAAAAATAGAACTTCCAAAGAATTTTTTTTAAAAAGATTTTATTTATTCATCTGAGAGAGAGAGTGAGAGAAAGCATGAGAGGAGAGAAGGTCAGAGAGAGAAGCAGACTCCCCACAGACTTGGGAACCTGATGTGGGACTCAATCCCAGGACTCCAGGGTCATGACCTGAGCCAAAGGCAGTTGCTTAACCAACTGAGCCACCCAGGCGCCCCAAAAATAGAACTATTAAATGATTTTTTGAAGTTTGCTTCTTTTTTTTTTACATGATCTTTATTGTTTTGCAAATACAGTTGTGGGACTGCATCTCTTACAAAGTGAAAAATGCCCAATTTTTTCACAAATAAATTGGTAAAGTGACTTTAAAGATTTGATAGAAAGCATAGCATGTGTGAATTGCTTTGTTGGAAATACCTGAAAAATAAAAACTTGGTATTTGCAAAATGAAATGTACCCAGAGAAGCAGAGCACCAGATTTTTATTCCTTTTATCTCTGAGTTTAAGTATGTAAATGGGAGGCAGCAACCATTTCAAAAGTCTGGACCCAAGCTCTGACCTTTGCATCTTTCACCTACAAAGATGGCTGAGGCAGTTGCAGAATAGCCCTTCGTCCCCTGAAAGCTGCTCCTTCACTGTGAGGAGAGCCACGGTGCCTTAAAAAGCAAGCGTTCTCTGAAGTCACTAGCCCATGCCTGGAAACACCAGGATGTATATACTATCTTTGGTAAACTTGTGTCAGACAGTATCATGAATGACTTATCTCCTTACCTCCATGGTATGGCTCAGTATTTGCTTTTGTTAGTATGTTTGGGGATAAATTAGTAAGCCTTTTTTTTAGATTATATGTCTAGTTCATCCTAATACAGTGTGAAGTCTTGCTTCCCAATAATCATAGCATCTGCAGAAATACACTAATAATTGAACTGGAACTCATTTACAGCTACCAAAGTTTGAAGTTTGAGTAAAAAAAGAATAGCTTTTTCCAGGTAGTATTCTGACAGGTATTTATGATAAAAGTTTTTCTATTATTTAAGAGCTCAAGTTGTTTTTTAATTTTATTTTGACTTAGAAGCGTCAAAGTAACATTTGACAGTTGCAGCCAGGGTATATCAAGAGCCCTGAAACAATTTTATCTCTTTGAGGGCCAGATGTAGTAGCTTATTCTAAATAACGGGTCTAGGGACACTTGGGTAGCTCAGTCAGTTAAGCGGCTGCCTTCCGCTCAGGTTTCTGAGATCAAGTCCCGCATCAGGTTCCTTGCTCACCAGGTGGCCTGCTTCTCCCTCTCCCTCTGCCTGCTGCTCCCCTGCTTGTGCGCGTGCTCTTTCTGACAAATAAATAACAATCTTAAATAAAAATAAATAAATAATGCATTTACTTTATCAGTAATGTGTAAAAACAGTTAAAATTCTATCACATGAAATACTTTCCCTTCTTAGGGAGCCTTTTATAAAATAAGGGGTTGTATGTAGTATTTCATTTAGCTATATAAGTTGACTCATTTAAGATCTCACCAAGTTTAGGCTACGCCCTTGGTGTCGATGATAGTCTGATATTTGCGTTGATGGTGGTTTTTTATTTTTGTTTTGTTCAGTTTGTAGTCATTTGAATCATGTACCATTAACGATGTTCATGGGGATAAGCACTTAATGTAGTGATGGCTTCCCTTGATTTAATGGTTACATCTTTTCCTCCTAAGAATGGAGGGGGATGTGATAAACAGTAATGTTTAATCTTTTCAAAATTTACCACAAAGTGGGAATCCTGGCCGGCTCATTCAGTGGAGCGTGCAGTTCTTGATCTTAGGATTTTAAGTTTGAGCCCCAGGATGGGTGTAGAGATTACTTAAAAATAAATCTTAAAATTTACCACAAGGTAATGCAATCTTAAGCTCTATTTTTTTTGTTTTGTTTTTTAAGAGTAAAGCTCGATCTCATCATATTTTTGTTAAATATGTTTAAGAAGTATGTTTAATTTCTATTTAGGACCAATATAACCAATATCTTTTCACCTCTGTGATAATACAGATATTAAATACCTGTCTTTAAAACCTAAAGTCTCACTGCAAATTAAGCCAAAATGGCTTAATTAGTATAATAGTGTTACAACATGTTTATGGTGATTCATACTTCCAGGAAATTGAAGATTGGTTTTTGTTTTCTTTTTGTCCACAGAGGTAATATATCTTGCTTTGCTTGATTAAAGTGAAAGAAAATAAGAAAAGCACCTCTTGATTTTGTGAGAAAAGAAACATGATACCAGATACTAGCAGTACAGTTTATATTTCCTTTAGTTATGCCATAATGGGTCAGGATCCCATGAAAGCAGCTTTGTAGTGTTACACTATTTTTTTTATTGTTCTTCTATAAAAAAACTACAATTCTTAGATGCCTGTAACTAAACATCTTTGTCTTTATTGGTGTGTAAGACTTTTACAGTATCTTATTTTAGCATAGTTTTGTATTGTTCAGAGAAAATTCAGTGTTTCTTTCTAAAGCTACATTTTACTCTCATTTTTTTTTTTTTTTAAGATTTTATTTATTTGACAGAGAAACACAACCAAAGAGGGAACACAAGCAGGGGGAGTGAGAGAGGGAGAAGCAGGCTTCCCGCTGAGCAGGGAGCCCGATGTGGGGCTTGATCCTGGGACTCCGGGATCATGACCTAAGCTGAAGGCAGAGTCTTAACTACTGAGCCACCCAGGCGCCTAAGTTCAAAATTATTCTCCCTTATACCTTATTTTAGTTACCATGTTTTTTATTTTCCCAACTTTTATTTTGAAAATCTTTAAAACTACAGAAAAGTTGCAAAAATAGCATAATGAGTATTCATTTGCCTATCCCACAGATTCACAATCACAAATTAACATTTTGTCACATTTGTTTTTCTTTTCTCTATGTATACTCATTTTTTTCTGAACCATTAGCGAATTAGTTGTAGACATCAAAACACTTTACCCCTAAAACATTGAGAATGTATCCCCTAAGATAAGGATATTCCCCCACATACAATATTATCACCATATTCAGAAAATTTAACATTTATTCAATAGTATTAGATAATATATTGGTTATAGTTACATTTTTCTAATTGTCCCAATAACCTGCCTTATAGTTGTCTTTTTTGGGGTACAGATATAATCATTACATTTAGTTGCCATGCCTCTTCAGTCTAGAATAACTTTTTTGTTGTTTTTTTTTAGACATTGGTAATTTCTGATAGTCTAGGTCAGTTGTTTTGAAGAATGAGCCTCAGTTTAGCTCATTTTCATTGTTTACTCACATGATAAATTTTGTGTAATAAATGGGATTATAATGCCCTGTTATAGGTAGAATTATTTCTGTCTTCTGGCCAACAGTCTACATAAGCCCCAAGTATACAACGTAAGTTATTCAAGTCAACATCCTGCTTAATAATTGCTGGATTCATAAACCCATATTGATTAAGCAATCATAGACTCAAAATTTGGGAGCTAGACAAGAATTTAGGTAAGAGATTAATAGTTCATTCACCTGTTACTGCTGAGAGAAAGTGACTAACTTAATTTCCCTAGCAGCTTAGTGACCGCATGATTAGGGCTATCAGTCAATCCGTGATCACAAAATACTCTTTGTATACCCGGCATTGTGCTACACACTGAATACTGAAGTGGGAAAAGTTGGATCCCTACACTTAAGAGTAACAGTCTGTGGCAACGTGTTCATTGTAACCTAACCACTGCAACCAGAATAACTTCATACTTGGGCTCTGGAGTTTCCTGGATGGATTCCATTCCATCTCTTATTTGCTGCATTACACTGTAAAATGGAGATAATAATGTTCAATTGGAAAGGTTGTTAGGAAGAATAAATAAAACTTTGAATGTAAACCATTATAAGTTTTCAGTAATACTCTTTCATTATGATTTTAATCTAGTGTATGTATACCCTAAATCTGTGTGATAGATGATACAGTAGCCAGTAGTGGAATATTAAGTCATAGAGGAGGGTATTAATAGGAGACATTGCAAGTTTAATAAATAAAATACTGACCTTTTCATGTTCTACAAGACGTTGCAAGTTTAATAAATAAAATACTGACCTTTTCATGTTCTACAAACATTCATTAAGAACCGTTGTGCTATGCACGTACCAGATGCTCCAGATTGGAGAATAATAAAGCATTGGGCCAGTCTCAGAGAGCATGAGCTTTAAAAAGGTAAATTTAGGCTAAATAAAATGAAACAAGTACTTTACATAGTGAAATATAAATCTGTGGAAGTTATCTTGTGTTATAGGCTAGAACGATAAGTAAGTAGAAAACCTAGATGATGAAACCATATTCTATTTCCAATGGGAAATGTGATTTGTAAAATAGGAATTAAAATGGGAGGGTGCAGGTGAGGTTAAAGGAGATTGTCCCTGACTTCTGAAATTGAAGTTAGAGGTGATTGCCATGAAACCATATCTCTATAATATAGAGAGAAATTACTCAGCTGAATGGAGGACTTTTGGTATAGTAATTATTATGGTTGTAGGTGGCATATCTTGGCATTTGGGATTGGGTTGGGATAGTTTATATTCAGATTTATCTTCAGAATTTTCTACTTTATACTTCTTTGAATTTTCTTGAGCATCCTTGGATGTCATCTGTTGATATAATCTCATTATGATCTGAATTCTCTACTCTTGATGCTGTAAACTACTCAACAGGGTGAAATATCTGCTCCTGCCTGTCTTTGAACCCTTCCCCTGGTCTTTCTGCCCAGGCCGTGACCCTGGTATTCTTTCCCTAGTTTTCCTGGGATTTTGCCTGTGGATAGATATTTCATTAAAACCACTAGACCTTGTGTCAAAAGTCCTACCTAGAAGTATTTGTTATTTTAAATTAGTAAAGTATTTTTAAAATTTGTTTAAATTTATTAAGATCTTGTATTACTTTTTTTTTTTTTTTTAAAGGAGGTTCCACTCCCAGCATGGATCCCAAAGCAAGGCTTGAGCTTGAGACTTGAGCTGAGATCAAGAGTCAGTCACTAAATGGACTGAGCCACCTAGCTGCCCCCAAGATCTTGTATTATTTTGAATTTACAGCTCTCAAAATTACCAGTACTTTAGGATAAGTAAATATCCTTGTCTCTCCCTACTCCATCCCTTGCTCTAAAAATATGTATATAAGGGTGCCTGGATGGCTCAGTCGGCTGAGCATCCTACTCTTGGTTTCGGGCTCAGGTCGTGATCTCATGGGTTATGGGATGTAGCTCCAAGTCAGGCTTCCCTTGGGGTGCCCTGCTCACTTGGGAGTCTGCCTGGGGCTTCTGTCTCTGCCTTTCCCCGCACTTGGGTGTGTTCATGTGCTCTAACTCCCTCAAAAATTTTAAAAAATATATATGTATATACCCATTTTGTCCTCCCACTTAATGAAAGAATAGCCCAGAAGGGACAGTATATCTAACTATCTTTATCCATTCTCGTTTTTAGTTTTTCTCCTAAATAAGCAATATATTTTCTCTGTCAAGTAAAAGCATGCTAAAGATTTAGAAAATTCAGAACAACATAATAATTTTACATCTCTTAAAATTGCTACCTAATTAACATTGAGGTGAGTTTTTGTTTTGTTTTTCATAGGTGAAGTCATTCTACACATAGAAGTTTATATCCTGCTTTTATTTTTTTTAATTTAACATTGCCATAAGCATTTTCACATATCATTGAAGAATGTCCATAAACAGTTTTTGGCTGCATATTCTGTCTGATTTAAAGGTTGAACATTTAGATTTCCCTATTTCCTACTATAAATGATGCTGCTGTGAACATCTTAATGGTAAAGCTATGATTATTTCCATAGGATAGAATGTTACTAGCTATTTTTTTTTAAGATTTATTATTATTATTATTATTATTGAGGGAGAGCCCAAGCAGGGGGAGCAGCAGGCAGAGGGAGAAGGCTGCCCACTGAGCAGGGAGCCTAATGTGGGGCTCTATCCCAAGACCCTGGGATTATGACCTGAGCTGAAGACAGACACTTAACCAACTGAGACACCCAGGCATCCCTGTTATAGCTTTTTTTTTTTTTAAGATTTTATTTATTTATTTGACAGAGAGAAACACGGCTGGAGAGGGGACACAAACAGGGGGAGTAAGAGAGGGAAAAGCACGCAGAGCAGGGAGCCTGATGCCGGGCTGGATCCTGGGACTCCGGGATCATGACTCAAGCAAAGGCAGACGCTCAATGACTGAGCCACCCGGGCGCCCCTGTTATTAGCTATTTTTATCTGTTATATTTTTATGGTGTCTTAGTACTTTTGTATTGGTTTTTATGAATGCTCTATCTAGATATTAATCTTTATTTCTTCCATATCTATCTCAGTTTGTTATCTTCAAATTCAGTTGTGCATGTTTTTCTCAAACTAGTGTGTCTAAACTGAATTAGTCCTGGGGTGCCTGGGTAGCTCACTATCTTATTACAGTTACTATTACCTCTCCCCTGTTGTTTCTTTTGTAGCCTGCCTTCTGGTCTTCCTCCCTCCCTTTCAAAGTCTTTGCCACACAGCAGTGAAAGGTGTTATTCCAAAAAGACAGCCCTATCGTATGACGTTAACTCTGGCTTGAAATGTTTCAGTTACCCTGCTGCCTGCAAGTTAAACATCTGCATGTGACTTTTCAGTTTCCCTCTCCTCACCTCACAGCTTCTTTTACTGCTCTCCTCCTTAGACACCACGTACTGACAGAAGCTGTGATGTTTTCTGTCTTCTGGTCTTTGCATATGCTGTGCCCTTTACCTCAGACACTCTTGGCCATGATTACCCTCCACTGACATCCTACCTCCCAAACACATACACACCTGACAATCCCAACATCTTTCCCACTGGACTTCAGATCTCAGATCATACACCTGTGTCCCTAAGAGGCCTTCGCTGACATTCTCCTCGACTGATTGAGTGCTCTTCACTGAAACAGCCACATTTAACATCATTTCCTTCCAGTTTTTTTTTTTTTTGCTCTATGTGTATGTTTATACATATTGTTATATAATTACCATCTTTTTATCAGCATTTCCCAAATAGTTTTACAAGAAACTCAAATGGCTGAGAGATACTGTTATATGAAAGAAGGATTCCATCCAGTTTGGAATACAGTGCATACTATATCTTTTTTGAAATTCATAAGTAAATTAGCATATTAAAGGTTCTGAGAAGTTCTGCTAGGCATTTCACTGAGTGCCGAGTATATGCAGTGGTGAACAAAATCGGTGTGGACCTTACTAAATCCTATGGTTGTGTTTTGACCCTATCTTAAATTAACTGTACTTGGTCTGTTTGGTACTGGACATCACCCCTTCCTTCCTAAAACTGATCCTTTCTCATCTGCAACACTGTATTCTCTTAAGTGTCCTGGTATTTCTCTGATTTGTTCCTTCTTTATTTTCTTCATGGTTTCTTTTCCTCTTCCCACTAAATGTTGGTGTTTCTTAGAGTCTGGTCTTAGCCCACTTCTCTTTTTTCCCACTTCCTCTTCTTCCTATAATCTCACCCACTCTGGTGGTTTCAAACATCATCATGCTGATTCATTGTTTTAGTCAGTCCTCAAAAGACAATAGAAATGTTTTGAGTACAAGGGGCAATGTCTTAGATAGTCCTATCTGATCTGAAGTAAATCTAAGCCTCCTGGAGGAAAAAGAGCTGCAATGCTACCAGCTTCCACTAGTAGACAACCAAGCTAAAAACTTAGTAGTCATTCTTCACTCTCCCTCCCAGATTTACAAGTGCTGCCACTTTTCGCATTCTCTGTATTTATATCCATTTCCTCCCCTCCAGTGTCCCTGCCACTCCCGTTTCATGCCCTTATCATCTTATTGGAACTGATTGAAATAGCCTTCTTTTACACGCACCTTGCTCCTTGGTTTCCAACTTTAGGAAATCATCATGGTGTACTGAAAAATGCAGGTCTGATCACACCATTCTCTTGCTTGAAACCCTTCAGTGGTTCATTGTCTCTAGAGTAATGATGAGAAACTCCTTAACAAAGCTTTGAGGCTCCCTCTTCTGCCTTCCTTTCTTTATTCCATGATTATTACTTTATTCTCCATCATGCTTCAACTGTCATGGCACTTCTCTTTCATTATGGCTTTCTCTGATGAGATTGTCCCCACTACCTCCTTCTCTTGGTATACTCTTTCCTTTCTTCATTACTTGTATGTATCTCTTTTATTGCATTTGCACATAAGCAGATGATGTATGTTTTTTCCTGTCTGGACTGTGAATTCGTTGAGATCAAGGAGTGTGTTTTAATGGTTTTTGTAATCCCGCACCTCTGGTGCATAGTAGGTGCTCTGTAAATGTTTGTTGAATGAATGAGATCTTGAACAAATTCATTGCCAGCCGTGGTCCTTCATCTCTTGTGTGCCCCATCTCTGTTGTCTCAGATTCCTAAACTGCAAGTTTTACCAAAGGGGTTTTCAGATACCTAAATTCTGAAGGTTGGGAGAGTTACCTGTTTTTTCAAAACAATAATGTTGCATTATGACAAATTAAGAGAAGTCCAAACCCTTCATAGTTTCCACATAAGATTACTGAATATACTTTACAACTTACATATGACATTGTAGCATATACTGATTAAACTTGTCTTTTTATTATAGAAATCTGTTCCTGGAGACTGAGTTAATGTTAGAGGTCATTTGCTTTTCCATCAACTTAATATTGCCCTTAGAATATAAAATTCAACAGCTGAAGTAATTCTTAAGACATCATTACCAGCAGTATAAACTTCATTTTATATTTTTTCTTTCTTCTGTATATCAAATCCCAGATCTCTGATATACTACTCTGGGGACTGTTCTGCTTTTGATCCATGTTAATATCTTGCCACATGCTTCATGTATGTTTTGGGGTTATTGCAGTAGCCTCCTGACTGTTAACGTTCCTCAATTTTACCCCCTTTTCATCCATCTGCTACATCTTTGCCAGAATGATCTTTCTTAAAACTTTTATCTAATCACGTGAGTCTTACTTAACATCCTTTAGTGGCTCCCGAATGAACTGTAGACTCCTGAGCATATAAGTTAGTCCCGGCACACCTCTAGCTCATCTCTTGGACTCCTGGTGTGCAGTCCTTGTTCGAGGAGTCCTGTCATGCCTCCTGCTCTCTGTCCTTACAGCTTTTGTATAGGCTGCGACCTTGACCTCTCCTGTACTCCTTCCCACCCCTAACCCTTGCCTGTCTGACTGCTTTTCATCTTTTTAGTCTTTCTCCCGGAAGTCTCATGTTCCCGTCCTGACCCTGGACTCTGTTACTGTTGCACATCATGCTTACGTGATGGACAGGGACACACATGTTTACCCTTGAGGACAGGGACAGCAAGTGCTCAGACTATTTCGCGTAGTGCCAATACATGTATGATCTCAGTAAATAAATATTGACTATTACCATAATTGTTAGTAATTCTGGAATGCGCTGTTAACTTTTTAAAAATCTGTTTTTATAGCCTCAAGGAATAGGTTCTCCTAGTGTCTACCATGCGGTTATTGTCATCTTTTTGGAGTTTTTTGCTTGGGGATTATTGACAGCACCCACCTTAGTGGTAAGTAATCTTTTGACTTATTTATTATGGACTTAAATCTTTTTTGTTCAGTTTTGGGGGGGTGGGAAAGGTGGTCCTTTTCCCTTTCCATGGTTAATTCTTACACCAATATTGTCGACTCTTCAGTACTGTATTTTACTGGTTTAGTTGTCTTTTCCAAGCTTTACTTCCCCCTACTTTGTGGGGAGTGCTTGGCTGGGTCAGATTCTTCTGGTGAATACTGCCCATGGGTAAGCAGGGGCTCATTCCCCCCTATAGGGTAGATGGGATTCTTAAATTGGCAGCCTTAGTAAAAATGTTACTTTATTCAGGCAGCTGCATTTTGCAAATGCAAGTTTCTCTTAGGGTAGGCTTAGTCTCTAGAGGTAAGCTTTCACAGCCCTAAGCTGATTTTGCCCAAACATGCCCAGGTTTGGAACCTCAGAAAAGATGTCCCTACTAGTCCAACAATTCAGGTGATAACTAGTTTTCTCCTTTTGGTGTAGATCAGGGGAATGGAATAAAGGGAGTAGTTATGGCAGAAGTCTGTAATACCTTAAAAGGCGTAATTAGAATAAATGTACAGCTTAACCAGATCGAGTAGAATTTTAGAGTGATATGCTTCTTTATATTTTTTGAGATTGCTCAGTATACAGAAAAGCTTTTTACAAAAAGCTTATTTATTAAAAAATTAGATGATCATATAAGTAGACTTATGTTCTAAGAAAGAAAATTTACATTCCATATATCCATATTATATGGCAACATAATCATTACTGGAGCTATATAAAATATGGATGTTTAGTAGTTGTTTTGAATATATAGGGTATATTCAAGAGTACTGTTAAAACATGATTCAGAAGAATAGGGAATCTCAAGTAAACACAGTTTCTTCTGTAAATAAACCATGCATTGCAAGTTAGAATAGTTTCCTGAATAGTAGCAGTTCCCTGACATGTAACTGTAAGAATGCTAATTTGAGTATGTTTTCATTGAGATCATTTACTTTTTAAGAAGGATTTATTTGGAGCACCTGGGTGGCTCAGTCAGTTAAGCATGTGCCTTCAGCTTAGGTCATGATCTTAGGGTCCTGGGATCGAGCCCCACACCCAGCTCCCTGCCTTCTCCTTCTCCCCCTGCTGTGCTCTCTCTCTCTCTGTCAAATAAATAAAATCTTTTTTTTTTTTTTAAGATTTTATTCATTTATTTGATAGAAAGACAGAGAGGGAACACAAGCAGGGGGAGTGAGAGAGAGAGAAGCAGGCTTCCCGCTGAGCAAGAAGACTGATGTGGGGCTCGATCCCTGGACTCCAGGATCATGACCTGAGCGGAAGGCAAAGGCAGACGTTTAACAACTGAGCCAGCCACCCAGGTGCCCCATAAATAAAATCTTTTATTTTTTTTTTTTTAAGATTTTATTTATTTGACAGCGAGAAGCACAGTTAGAGAGGGAACACAAGCAGGGGGAGTGAGAGAGGGAGAAGCAGGCTTTCCCGCTGAGTAGGGAGCCCAATGTGGGGCTCGATCTGGGGTCTCCGGGATCATGACCTGAGCCGAAGGCATCCGCTCAACCAACTGAGCCACCCAGGCGCCCCAATAAATAAAATCTAAAAAAAAAAAAAAAGATTTAACTTGTAATAGGTCATCAATTGTACATTAATAGATTTTCAAAATAACTGGAATATGGACTTTTAAAATATCTCTTTTTAGTTTAATGATTTCTGATGGGAGTCCTTCAAATATTAATTGATTTATTTTCTGCCTTCATAATTCATGTTGTACTCTGATTTGGAACTTCATCAAGTGATGCAAGTTCATTATGACATTTATAATTTCATTATATTGTAATAACGTGATGTCATGGGTTACTGAGCTTCTGTGGTAACTGTGTGGTCTCACACTTTTATATTCACTTCCCTGATGCTCCAGTATGCTTTTCTTTATAGTCTACTGCCAGCTTAACATGTAAATCTATCTGGTGGAGCATCAGTCCTATGATTTTATAGTACTTGAGCTTTGTGATAGTAAAGAGTTCATTTATATTTATATCATGGTGTGTTCAGGCACAGCCATAAGTACTTGAAATGCATTATCACTTTCAGTCATCAAAGTCCCATTATGGTGAGGTAGTAGCCGGATAATACAGATGAGAAAATTAAGGTTTAGAAAAATTAAGCAGCTTACTTGCAACACCGTGATAGTAAACTGCAGAGCTGGTATTTGAGACTAGGCTTGCTTAGTTCCATTGCTAAGCCTAGGGGGAATGCTAGGACTGATTCATACCTGTGATTTAGGTAGGTGGTTAAGGTAATTGGCAATCTGAAGGGTAGCTAAGTAGATTAAAATGTTTTGTGTAAATTATTTGCAAGCCATCAAAAAAAACTTTTTATGATGTTTCCATAATTTGTCAGCAGGATTTAAAGTGTATTTTTAAACTTTGCTTCTGTTTTATATTCTTTAGATATGTCAGGGTTTTGTCTAACTAACTTTGATATTTTTTCTCCTGCTTGGACAAAGAAGACAGTCTTCTTTAAGAACAGGAAAAAATCCAGTTATTTAGACGTAAAGGTTTGTTTTTTAGTTCATTTATTGTAGCTAACTTTTTGTGCTTTTGATTTGTCTTTTTTTACTTTTTAAAATGCTGAATTGAGTTCTGATCAGGAAAATGAAAGTTGCTAATTTGGGAGGACTTCATGATTTTTTTTTTTTTTTTTTGGCCAGCATGATCAAATCTTTTGTAATAATATCTGTAACATTGCCAGTTATTTGATTTATAGCAAGGCTCTCTCCCCCATAGTTGTTAAAATAGTTATTCTTAATTCCCATATTGTCCTTTATGTCTGAATTTTTTTTTTTAAAGATTTTATTTATTTGACAGAGAGAAACACAGCTAGAAAGGGAACACAAGCAGAGGGACTGAGAGAGGGAGAAGCAGGCTTCCGGCCAAGCAGAAAGCCCGATGTGGGGCTCGATCCCAGGTCTCCAGGATCATGACCTGAGCCGAAGGCAGCCGCCCAACCAGTTGAGCCACCCAGGCGCCCCTGTGTCTGAATTTTTAAATGGCAAAATGAAGTTGTGGTTATTAGGGAGAGTTGTCTGTTATATTATCATAGTTCTGGGGCGTCTGGGTGGCTCAGACCTTACGCATCTGCCTTCGGCTTAGGTCATGATTCTAGGGTCCTGGAATCAAGCCCTGCATCAGGCTCCCAGCTCAGCAGGAAGCCTGCTTCTCCCTCTCCCACTCCCCCTGCTTGTGTGCCCTCTCTTACTGTCTCTCCCTCTCTCTCTCTTTCTGTCAAATAAATAAACATAAAATCTTAAAAAATATACATCGTCATAGTCCTTATTCTGTATTTTTTCCCAATTGTACTTCATTAATAATTTTAAAGTCAAGCTTCCTCAGAAAAAAGTTTACATGTTAATGAATATTAGGCTCAGAATTTTATTTTTCTAGTTCTCATCTATAATGTATACATGTTTTTGAGTAATTGCAGTTCCTGTGTTCTGCATTTTTCTCTGTGTGATGGATGGGGAGATCTGTGGGGGGATGGGGTGGAACAGACCTAGGCAAAACAAGGCTTGAGTCATAGTCATTAGATTGTATCTAAATGCTGAGATTTGTTATATTCCAGGTTCTTTCAGGTAGTTTGGCCTGCAGGCATTGGAATAGCAAGAATCTTTGAAGTATCACTAAAGAAAATTGTGTGTGGAAGCACATGTATATATAATTCTTATCTCTATATAATATGTATTGCTTTTTTATTTTTTTTTTATTTTTATTTATTTATTTTTTTTTTTTTAAAGATTTTATTTATTTATTTGACAGAGAGAGATCACAAGTAGGCAGAGAGGCAGGCAGAGAGGAGGAAGCAGGCTCCCTGCTGAGCAGACAGCCCGATGTGGGCCTCGATCCCAGGACCCTGGGATCATGACCTGAGCCGAAGGCAGAGGTTTTAACCCACTGAGCCACCCAGGCGCCCTGTATTGCTTTTTTAATAATTAGAGGTGCAGTGTATGCGTGTTGTAAAACATAAAGCAATACAGAAATGTAGAAGGTCACAGAAATTCCCCTGCAGTCCCACCTACCCCTCCAGTCAAGCCTCAACAGGTTGATAAGAGATCTTGGCTGCAGGGTAGATTTCATTTTCCCTTTTAGGACAAATTAGCCAACCATAGATGAACATTTTCAGCAATTAAAATGTACTAGTCATCTGATTTTTTTTCTTACTAGAAGTGAATATTAGTAATACTTGGATAAGTTTTTCAAGGTACTGGGCCTTGTAACCTGTCTTGCTAAGGCCAGAATCTTCAAGGGTGAGGCTCAGATGTATATTTTTTAGAAGTGACTCTTACATATCTAGTGTATATCACTAATTAAGAACAAATATATTAATTCAGTGTGGATTTAAAAAGGTGTTGCTCACTTTGAGGCTTTTTGCTTTTAAATTTCTGTTGTTGACTTTGTGGCAATCTTCTTTGTTTTGAACTCTTGTGCCCCCTTACCCCCCAACCACCGTGTCGGTGTTGGGGACATGGAGGAGGGGGAATTCAAGTTACAAGAAGGCACCAAATCATAGCACTTCACCCTTTTTCTAAAAGTCAGTTAACTTGAAACATTTTATTTCTGTTTTATGTGCTTTGAAACGAATTATGACCTAGGGAGTCATATCCCTTAACATTAAAAAGGAAGAATGAAGATAGAGTTATAATGTAGTTTTTTCGTATTTTAAGTCGGTATCTCTCTATACATAGCTCTCAAAAATTGTAAAGTTTTAGCATTTTAAATTTCTTTCTTTTCTTTTTTTTTGAGATATTTACTTGTCAGAGAGAGAATGAGAGCACAAGCAGGGGGAGCAGCAGGCAGAGGAAGAAGCAGGCTCCCCTGCTGAGCAAGAAACCTAATGGGGACCAATCCCAGGACCCTAACTTGACCCCAGTTGAAGGCAGATGCTTAACTGACTGAGCCACTCCAGCATTTCAGAGATTTTCTTTGAATTTCTTTGAATTCATTTAACAGATAACCAATGTCAAGATGTATTATATTAAATAGGATTATGATATTTGGGATTTATTAGCTTTAGTTTTCTTTTTTTTAAAGATTTTATTTATTTATTAGGAGAGAGAGAAAGAGAACACAAGCAGGGGAGGGGCAGAGGAAGAAGTAGACTCCCTGCTGAGCAGGGAGCTAGATGCAGGGGCTAGATCCCAGGACCCCACGATCATGACCGAAGCCAAAGTCAGTTGCCAAACCTACAAGCCACCCAGGTGCCTTTGGCCTTAGTTTTCAAAACCAATGTAAGGTTAAAAAATTCTTTTATTTTAAATTTCATGTGATTTCAGTTATCTTTGAGTTTTAAACTCATAGAAATTCTAGAACCCTGTGTTCTCTTAGAACACAGTGAAAGAACAAAAACTGTGTTTTAATGTGGAGGACCTGCCCAGGGGAGGATGGTGAAGTCTCTCTACCAACAAGGAGATTTACATTAACTACAAAGAATTTTAGACTGCCAAATATTTTTTTTTTTTTAAGATTTTATTTATTTATTTGACAGAGAGAAACACAGCCAGAGAGGAAACACAAGCAGGGGGAGTGAGAGAGGGAGAAGCAGGCTTCCCGCCGAGCAGGGAGCCCGATGTGGGGCTCGATCCCGGGTCTCCGGAATCATGACCTGAGCCGAAGGCAGTCGCTTAACCAACTGAGCCACCCAGGTGCCCCATAGACTGCCAAATATTTTTTTTTAAGGACTGAAGTCTAACACTTTGAGAGGCTATATGTTTGGTTCATAGTGGGCATTTAGTCAGTGATGGTTGATTGACTAATATGTTAGATAAAGAGAATTAATAACAATAGGTTTAAGGATCTATAATGGTAGGAAGCAGCTTAACCTTTTTGACCTATGGTTCTGGAAAAACTAGGCCAGTGTTTGATGGTCCCAGCCTGCTCAGATGCAGTGTGTGTTATGGAGCAAGAGCCTGTACTCAAATTCTCCAGCATTTCTTCTATGTAAGATTCTTCTATATTCTTTCTATGTAAATGGCTTAGCAGCCTTTGCTACAGAGATAGTCCTGAGGCATTTAATATTTTAAGGACTGTTTCCTCTAAACGTTCTAAAGTTCCATAAATGTAAGACCTGTAAAATTTCTTGGAAAATCTTACAGCTTTTCTGTTCCGTTCTAAAGTCCAGCGCTCAAAGGATCCTCACAGATCAAAAATCTTTACATTTGTATTGTTATATTTGGCTCAATGTTGAAATTTTGTTAAAGAATCAAACAGGAATATTTGTTTATCTTAATTTAACTATACCCCTTTTGGGGATTGTAAAGGATTTTATTTTGTAACATTAGCTAAATTGCATAACACTTTGAAAACAGTATTATGAGATAATTATGAACATTTAATGAATAGTTACTAAATGAAGGCATCATATGAAGCACTAATCAATATAAAGATCCATTTACATTAAATGCAAGCTATAGTGTATATAGTACCTGTCCTCTGAAATATAATTGGAAGGAAATATATATTAAATACATGAAGAACTGAAAAATACTAGAGCCAAATAGCTTAGTAGGTGATAAAAGAAATTTCACAAACCCTTTGTGACTGTCAAATGCTATAATCACTTCCTATTGGCCCTAAAAGAGGAAATGATTGCTTTGGACAGGAAAGTTTGGTGACAGAGGTACAATTTGGAAGGTTTGGGGTTGGCTAGAGAGAGAAGATAAGGGGAACAAACATTCCAAGTGGAGAGGGTATCCTGTATAAAAGTGTGAATATTGGAAAGCATGAGAATTTTAAAAACAGTGCAACGACCAGATTGTTGGAATGTAAGGTAGCTTGGCAAAGTGAATCATTGGCAGTGAGATCTAGCATAATCCTCAAACTTTTTTAGGCATTCGTTATGGTCTTCATTCTTTGTAACACACATTTTTTTTGTCCCTACAAAGATTTGGCCCTGAGTAATCATTGGAAGAAAACTGTATTTGATTCGTTGCACAAAGTGCAAGAACTGGGAGACTATGGCCAGAGCAAATCCTGTAACATCCTGTTAGTAGTCTGTTTTGTTTTGTTTTGTTTTAAGATTTTATTTATTTATTTGACAGAGAGAAACACAGCCAGAGAGGGAACACAAGAGGGACTGAGAGAGGGAGAAGCAGGTTTCCCGCTGGGCAGGGAGCCTGATGCCGGACTTGATCCTAGGACACTGGGGTCATGACCTGAGCCGAAGGCAGTTGCTTAACCAGCTGAGCACCCAGGTGCCCCAGTAGTCTGTTTTTCATAAAGAATATTTTATTTGAGATCCAGCCACGACCATTCATTTACATATAGTCGTGGCTGTTTTTGTTGAGGTAAATACTGTGACAGAGACTATGTAGCCTCCAAAACTGTGAAAGGACACCTTCTGTCTGGTTTTACTTATTTATTTATTTATTTGTTTGTTTATTCATTTATTTGTTTGTTTGTTTATTTGTTTTTGTTTGTTTATTTGCTTATTTATTTATTTATTTATTTTAAGAATACTTTATTTAACAGCGAGAAACATAAGAGAGGGAGCACAAGCAGGGGGAGCGAGAGAGGGAGAAGCAGGCTTCCCTGCCGAGCAGGGAGCCGATGTGGGGCTCGATCCTGGGTCTCCAGGATCATGACCTGAGCCGAAGGCAGTCGCCCAACCAACTGAGCCACCCAGGCGCCCCTGCTGTCTGGTTCTTGACAGAAAATTGCCAGGTCCCTCCTTTAGATCCATGGTCTTTATTCTAAGTAATGACAAGGTTTCTCAGCCCCGGCACTACTGACAGTGTGGGCCAAGTGATTGTTTGTTGGGAGGGGCTGACCTGCATGTTAGAGGGTGTTTTGCAGCATTCTTGATCTCTGCCTCTTAGGTGTATTTAGACCTTGTCATATGACCCGTGGAGGTCAAAATCACCTTCAGTTGAGAAAATATTTAATATATATCATATAAAATATAGAGACAATTGAATATCATAAATATGTGATTTTTTCCCCCATGTTAATGATTTTTCTTTCACTGAACATTTTGTTTCTCATTTTCATTGTTTTTGTATGTGAGTTAATTTTTGTTAAATTTCTTGTTTGGGGCATAAGAGTAACTGAAGAAAAGGGAGCATTTTAATCCCTCTAAAGTTTCTTACAAGATGTCAGAATGTACACTCAGCATAGTTTTTCTTCCTAAGGAGATTTCCCAACTTTCTTATTCTCCGCATTACCATTCCCTCTTGTTTTTATTGAGAAACAGCATGGTATAATGGAAGAAGCAGTGGCTTTCAAGTCAGGCAAGAACTCAGTTGCCTTATCTGTAGAGTGGCATTTTATCTAACCCGTAATGTTGTTAGGATGAAATAAAAGTACATATAAATCTCTGACACAAGGCTGTAAAGATGGTAGCTGCTCCTTCTTATTTTTTGGTAATTTTTTTCTCCAGTTGCTTTTTCAGCCAGTGGCTACCCAGTGGTTTACTTGCTGCCCATTGAACAAATTGATGCCATGTGGTTTGAGACCAGGTCTTAGAAAGAATAGAGTATCTTGATAGATTTTTCGTAGGTGGGGATTTTTTTTTCTTATTTTATGGTCTTTCTAGATTCACTTCTTAGCAATTAAAATTTCCCTATTCTCCCAGTCTCCTATCTTAGATAATACCTAACACCTGTCTGTAAAGGACGTGTGAATCCGTTATATGTGGCAAACAGTGAAGACACCAGGTAGTAATTAAAAGCCTGGGCTTTCAAGCCCAACTTCCTGGGTTTAGTTTCAGTTTTGCTGCATACTAACCATGTAGTCATGTGTAAGACACTTAATCGCTGCCTATATCCATGTTCTTATAAGATCCTTAAGAGGAATCATAGGAAATAATGTATGTAAAGTGCCCAGTTTAGTGCCTTGTGACATTGTAAATGCCAAGTAAATGTTCGGTATTATCAGTATTTACTCATATATATAACATCAGACAAATTTGAAAATTTATGGGAGATAAAATTATGTGAAGGTATGTTTTAAAATGTAAATGTAGAAGTTTTACTGAAACTAAAATGTGTGAGATTTTTCTTTTGTATTTTTTCTTTAGGTATTGCATGAAACCTTTCCTAAACATACATTTCTGATGAATGGCTTAATTCAAGGAGTAAAGGTAGGATCAGTGATGCATTTGCCTATACACACAGGCACATACACTTCCGTATGTATGCCTCTACCAGTGTATCAGTTAGCTAATGGACGAATTCACTGATAATTTTTAGAATTTGAGTATATCTTGGGGGATTATGTAACACTTTAAAAATGAACTGGGTTTTAACTATCTTTTTATTAATAAAAGTATATTTGGTCATCTAAAAATGATCTGACTCAGATGTAGACAACTATGTGTAATGATAAACCACATCGTAACGGACTTCCCTTCTGTTTTACGTGTTGGCATTTTCATTTCAGAGATCTAAATGTTTTTATAAGCTAACAAGAATACAGATTGAAGAGGAAATAACTTAAAAAATACATAAATATAAAACTGTATGGTAGATTCTTGATTATTGGATATACTCTTTACCCTTGATTTCATTTGGCCAACAAGGTTTATAAATAGGTAATTAGCCTATGAATATAAAAAATTAGTTTGTGAATATAAAAACAGATAACTAACCTGATATTCTTTCTGGAATTGCTAATGTAGAATTATGGTGATTGAGAATTCACTAGAGCATTTTATACGAACATGCAAGCAGAGCCCTGCAGGTGATTCTAGACGATCCTGGGAAAGTTTTAAATTCTGTGTAGACAAGAAATAAGTTCTCTAAAGTTTGGTGATACTGTACTTACATTAGAAATAAACTTAAAAAAATTCTTCTATGATAGTAGAATGATTTATTTTTGGTTCACATTTTTTTCATTTACTTTTTTTTAGGGTTTGTTGTCATTCCTCAGTGCCCCACTTATTGGTGCTCTTTCTGATGTTTGGGGTCGGAAATCCTTCTTGCTGCTAACGGTATTTTTCACATGTGCCCCAATTCCTTTAATGAAGATCAGCCCATGGTATGTGCATAATCAGATCACAACAATTAAATATCATTCTCTTCATTGTTTTCTGAAGGCTCTCATTTTGTTCACCTTTCTGCCATCTTATGTATTATATAGGTTTTAATTTTATTCTTCCAGTATCCTTTGATGCAGATAAGAGGGCCCTTAAAAATATAGTGGCTAAGTAATAATTCATAATGATTTTAGACCTGGATACTACTAAGGAAGAGTGTAGATTATTAGCTATAAGCTGCTTTTGGATTTCGCAGCCCAAAATACTAGTTGCTTAACATCCAGGATACTTATTTCTTTGTCCCTATAAAAGAAGTCAGGAGTTGAGCAGTTCGGAGCTGGTATGGCAGTTCTGGGGAAGCAGGCCTTTTCTGTCTTTGTGCCCTGCCATCCTCTGCTGCTACCTCCACGGTCCGGCGTGGCTGCATGAGCTCCAGCTTGTGTCACACTTCAGGCAGCAAGACGGAAGGAGTGGCTGAGAAGAACACACTGCCTTCCTATAGAGAAACTACATAGTGCTCCCCACCTCTGCTTGTATCTGGTCAAATTTCAAGCACATTCTCCTCCTTGTTACAAGCTGCTAGGCTCATGGCCCCCTTAATTGAAACCAGAATTCTTTCACCGAGGAGGAAGGGAAGGAAAGCTCACAATGAGAATTATTTTCTCAAGGTAATAGAGCCCAGTTTGGTTGTACCATTTTTAATTCTCCTGATGTTCGACTCCACTGTATATTAATGTTAGTTCTGCATCATAGATGGGCTGTATTTTCCATGGCTGTCGAGAAAGGTTAAGGGAATAAAAGAGGCAGGATCTTCCTCTTGTAGGTTAGATAAAGTTCTGAAGGCCAAACCCTTGGTGAATGCTAATCACTGAAATGAAGTTTTAACCGGAGGAGTCTAGGCAATGAACAAAAAATTTGTTGTGAAAAACAGTGTGTCAGGAAAAAATTTAGTAAGCAGTAAAGCCCTGGTGGAGTATTTTGAAAGTTCATTATGATGACACGTGATTTTAAAAAGTAAACATTCAACATTACAAGTGTTTTATTCCTGGCCAGTTATTTTGAAACCGTATATACCAAAATGTAGTGTGCTTCTTCAAATAGCTTTTGTTCACTCTTCATAGTAATTGTCTATCCTTCATTTCATTTATGAGTACTGCCACACAGGTTTCTTTGTGAACACTGAAATGTAGTTTTGCCAACATTTGAGAAGCTAAATATAGCTTATGGAAAAGCATCCGGTTTCTATACAGAGCCATAAAAATAAATTATAGAGTAACATGTTTCTCCTTTCACTGACTAAATTTTGTGTTTTGTGTAGAGCTGTGGTGGGAAATAGTAATAGATCAATTATAATAGACTAGTTTGTTGCTGTTTTTAGTAAAAGCAACAACAAAGCCATTTAACAGCTCAACAGTTGGATAAAATATTGACCTGGATATATTATCTAATTTTGAGTATGCCTGTGTAGTAGCCAAATTGCTTTTGAAAGGTATTTTCATTATATGTATGGCTTGGGATTTATAGAAGAATCGGTGAACTATCTTAGTAAGTCATTGACTGAAATTAGCTGTTTTTATTCTTAACTCGCTTACAAGAGTAAAGGAAGGTTAAGGTGTAATGGTAATTGTTCTGATGGTTTCTTATCAATTGTCTTTCGATCCTAGGTGGTACTTTGCTGTTATCTCTGTTTCGGGGGTTTTTGCAGTGACTTTCTCCGTGGTATTTGCATATGTGGCAGATATAACTCAAGAACATGAAAGAAGTATGGCTTATGGACTGGTATGTGTGTTCATTCTATTCTTTGTACCTGTGGGAAAATACCTTGCTTTTTAAATATTTCATATTATAAGTGCAAGCCTTTGCATTACAAAATTTATTTTTTTGTGTAAAATACATTTCATAATAAAGTCATTCATTATTTCCTAATGGATGACTTATAGCAAAGATTTTTTTCAGTACAAAGCCATGTAAGTTTTGATACTTTCTTTCAGTATCAGTCATATATTTCAGATTCGAAATTATAGAATATTTTTACCTTATGGAAGTTCTTCTTTAAAGAATACTAAAAATTGGGATGCCTTGGTGGTTTAGCTGGTTAGGTGTCTGTCTTCAGCTCAGGTCATGATCTTGGGGTCCCGGGATGGAGTCCTACATTGGGCTCCCTGCTCATAGGGGAACCTGCTTCTTCCTCTTCCTCTGCTATTCCCCCCTGCTTGTGCTCTCTTGCTCTGTCTCTGACAGACATACAAATAAATAAATTCTTTTTTTTTTTAAGATTTTATTTATATATTTGACAGAGAGAAATACAGCCAGAGAGGGAACACAAGCAAGGGGAGTGAGAGAGGGAGAAGCAGGCTTCCCGCTGAGCAGGGAGCCCGATGTGGGACTCGATCTCGGGTTGCCGGGATCATGACCTGAGCCGAAGGCAGTCGCTTAACCAACTGAGCCACCCAGGCTCCCCACAAATAAATAAATTCTTAAAAACAATTACTAAAAATAAAGAATTATTTAATGTCATGAGTTTAAACATTACTAATATTCAGTGGCTACTCTAAGATGCAGTAGGCAATGCATAAGTCAGGGATCAGTAAAACATTTCTGTGACTTTGTGGGCCACATAGAGTCTCATATTATGTTTCTCTGTGTGTGTATCTCTTTAAAAATGTAAGAATCATCCTTAGCTGGATTTGACCAGAGGTGGCAGTTTGCTAACCCCTGAATACTGTTTTTGAGAATTTAAGTATTTGGTGGCGATGGAATCTCTTCTCTGGCAAATCCAGGAATAAAATAGCTAACACAGGCGTGATAGTCTACAGATCATTATGAGATAGAAGGAGGACAGTGATGAGTGTCAGGAAATATGGGACAAGCATCTTTTGATAAATAAGGACTGAATACTTTGTCAGCCTGATTCTTAGTTTTACAAGAAATTAAGTCCTTTGATTCAAAGGACACAAAGAATCATGGAATTAGGAAGTTTTTAGGGGAAATACCTTTGGTGAGAAACTTATAAAAAGAACTAATGATTTCAGTTGTAAATTTAGAACATTAAATAATATGAAGCTGATGATGGCTAGGAATTTTTTTAACAGCTTTATTGAGATATAATTTACATGCCATAAAACTCATCCATTTTATGTGTATAGTTCAACGAATTTTAGTAAATTTATACAGTTTTACAACCATAACCACAATCCAGGTTGTTTTTGTTAAAGTACTTTATTTTGTCATAGCCAGATCTAATAATTTTCAACCTAAAGGCTTTATATTAAAGGCCTGTTCTAGCAAATGACAAGTAATTCCTCTAGAAATAGTACAGATGCAGCTAAGAAGAGAGAAAATGCTCTTTGTGGTCCTCTTTCTGTCTAGCCAGAAAAAAAGACCACTGGACGGGGAGAAAGGAGAAGGGAAGAGACACAAAACACCTACACTCCAGTTGGACCTTTGCTCACTGTCTTGAATGCATTATTGCAGTGAATATCCTCAGATCTCAGTCACCTTCCCAGTGAGAACCATAGCTCCTTTGTCCATTCAGGTTCCAGAGCCCTGCTCATACCCAGGTTCCTCAGACTTCAGCCTGCTGCATTTAATTTGCTAGAGCTGCCCAGGGCACGTGGGTGACTCAGTTGGTTAAGCATCTAATTCTTGGTTTCGGCTCAACGTCATGATCTCAGGGTTTTGAGATCGAGTCCTGAGCCCCATTGGCTCCACACTCAGTGTGGAGTCTGCTTGAAATTCTCTTCCTTTTTTCTCCTTCCCTCTCTGCCCCTCTCCCCACTTGCATGCGTGAGTGCTCCCTCTCCCCAAAATAAATAAATAAAAATCTTTAATTTGCTAAAGCTGCACTAACAGAATGCCAGCACAGTCCAGTCTTAGAACATTTCCATCAGCGCAAAGGCCATCTGCCATCCATCACCAGCCACTTCAGCCCTCACCTCAGGCAACCACTCACCTGTGTACTTCTGTCTTTGTAGTTTTGCCTTTTTCTTTTAAGATTTTGTTTGTTTGATTATTGTGTACGTGAGTGGGGGGAAGGGCAAAGGAAGAGAGAATCTCGAGCAGAGCAGACTCCACAATGAGCACGAGTCTGGTGCGAGGCTCCATCCCAGCAGCCCTGAGATCTTGACCTGACCCGAAACCAAGAGTCACAGGATTTAACCAACTGAGCTACCCAAGTACCCCTGTAGTATTGCTTTTGATTGAAATTTAACATAAGTGAAATAATACAACATGTGGTCTTTTCTTTCAGCACTTAACATAATCTTTCGTTCATGTTGATACGTTTATCAGTAGTTCCTCTTTTACTTTGAAGTAGTATTCCACTGTATGGGATGTACTCTTTTTGTTCATCTGTTCACCAGCTGATGGACATTTGGGTCAATAGTGAGATGTTTCAAGTTACTACGGTGTTATGTACTTGTGAAATTATTGACCTTTGGAAATTGAATTGCTTCTTTTGAGCAGTTATTAATAAGCAGCTTAAAATAAGCACTCTGGTGAAGTTAAATCCTCCATCCAAAAGTCAGAAATGGCACAGACACAGAGTAAAGCACAGGCTGGGGAGCAGTTCATGCACGACAACATTAATTTCTAACTATCCACCATAGAGCGTAGTCTCCATCAGGTGATACTTGCTGTCATTTCTGCTGATTTTCAGGCCATTTTGTCTACTAGGCCAGACATGTCTGGGATTAAGTTATTCTTCCCTATGTCCTCTTTAATCTGCCTCTTTACCAGACGTGTGTGGACTTCCTCAGAGTTTGAGAGACACTTGGTTAGTGATGTACTCAGTGCCAAGGACCTGTGATCCCGTCTTTCCTAGCTCTGCTACTTAAAGAGACCAGCTAGTTCAGTTTTGTACTGGCACTTACACTATTACTGATGAGAAAGAAGATAAATCTCAAAGTCTTTAAAGTTTATATTTCAGCAGCCTTATGCATCAAGGTAAACATTCGTCTCATTTCAATTTTAATATTGGGGGAAAAAAATCACAGTTACAGTGGATTTCCCTAGAGCATTCTTTAGACTTCTTTTAGGCCATTACGTATTTTTTTTAGTTTAGAATCTAATTCGTTAAGCCTCTTCCTGCAAAAGAAGAGAGTATAAGAAAAATGGTGCAGGTAGGACCCTGGAAAGGGAGAGCGCGGCAGGAGGACTGACATAAATCCGAGTTCTGCGGTGCTGAAGGAAAGAGTCGGGGTGTCCAGACTAAGGTCTTGCTGTCCGCTTGGATTTGCTGCAGGTTTCAGCAACATTTGCCGCAAGTCTGGTAACCAGCCCCGCGATCGGAGCGTACCTCGGCCGAGTGTACGGGGACAGCCTGGTGGTGGTGCTGGCCACAGCCATAGCGCTGCTGGATATTTGTTTTATCCTCGTTGCTGTGCCAGAGTCCTTGCCCGAGAAGATGCGGCCAGCCTCATGGGGGGCACCCATTTCCTGGGAACAGGCCGACCCTTTTGCGGTAAAAAGTTTATGTTTTTTCTTTCTCTTCGGCAAAAAAGTGAATGATTCAGTGCAATGTTCATATTTTGGCATGGATGTTTCTTTGGGGAAAACACCTTGACAGATTTTTAAAAATAGTTTGAAGTACTTTTCAGAACAGTTTGGGGAAAAGGAAAGGCATTTTGAAAAGACAGCTAAGTGTGTGTGTGTGTGTCTGTGTGTGTGTGTGTGTGTACACTGCCACAATTCAGTGTTTGGGTGTCAGACCTTACATCAGAGGTGCCTGGGTGGCTCAGTCGTTCAGCCTCTGTATCAGTCTTTTTCTTATTCTAGTCCTTAAAAAAAGTGGGCCAAGATTCCATAGTGCTGCTAATCTGCATCACGGTGTTTCTCTCCTACCTACCGGAGGCAGGCCAATACTCCAGCTTCTTTCTATACCTCAGACAGGTAAGAGCCTATTGTGCCCCAGGGGACTTTCCTTCCACTGTTTCATGCCTTTGTAACAAAAATATTTCATCTTGAGAGCTGTGCTAGCAGAGACTTTTTAAATGTCTCCTGTTTTGTAACAGCCCACTGGAGTTAACTTCCTGCGTAGAGTGGTTGATGCTCCTTAGGCATATCTGTTAAGACTTCAGCTTCTGCAGAAAGATACAGTTATCCTGTGAGTGTCCATGGCTTGAGCTGACGTGTTGCCTAGAGAAGTGATGGGATGCTTGTAATCGATCCATCTAGTCCAGTCCCTTTGTCATGGAGGGCACGTACCAGTGAAGCAGCTCACCATACTGAGAGTGTTCATTTTTCCTCCTTGACACCAGTCTTACCAAGGAGGATCAAGCCTTTATCGATACCTATAAAAAAGCACAAAACAGCACAATATCTATTTATAACATGGATTCTGAGTGCCAGGTAGCTGTCTCCAATTTATGAAATCTACGTCTAAATTAAGGGACTTAGAATTACTGAATCTAAATTAGCTACTATTTTTAGTCTTTTAACAGGTGTTATAATTGTGGTACTCAAGGAAAGCTGGATTCTTCCTCTGAAGAATTCTTTGGTTATTAATGAGTTGTATATTTTTTCTGGCCCATTTAATGTTAATATACAAGGACTTTTCTTTTTCATACATTGCTGAGATTACATATGCTAATATTTTATTTAAGATTTAGACAAAGAGAACAAGCTAATGTTTACTATAATGGCACGTAAGAGATGAATAGCTCTAACGCGTTAGTAAGTTCTGTTTCACGTCACTGATGGTGGAAGCTGCAGATGCCTTAGAAATTCGGGCAGTAACACTGCGAATGTGGTGTGACGGTGCTTTAGAGGAAATTTTCCCTCTGCTCAGGAGAGGGCACCTGGCACAAAGGGTACAACATAGAAAACAGGTGCCTGGGTGGCTCAGTATTTGTTGTACTCTTGTCTTTATTAATCTTACTTTTTCTGGAAACGTTCTAGATAATGAAGTTTTCACCAGAAAGTGTTGCAGCGTTTATAGCAGTCCTTGGGATTCTTTCCATTATTGCACAGGTGAGTTTCTTTTTCGTTAGAGTGAGGCGGTAGATGATTGCTCCTGGTTGACCATCCAAATTGGGGCGGTGGGGGGGCTCAAGTGATACTCAAGTGACATTTTCTTGGTGGAGTGACCAGTGTCAGGAATCTGAGGTTTGTAGGTTCAGAAATTCAGTTTTGTTAGGTCTGTCTAGTCTTGATCACGATTTTTGGGGACTGGCACATATTACTCATTATACAATGTATAAACCAGAAAGATAGTTTATTGATTTATACTAGAGTGTACACCTGCGTAAAGCCAAAAATTCTATATTAATTAGTCCTCACATATTTATTGAATACTGTCATGTGTCAGGCCCTGAGAATGTAGCAGTGAACTCAACTAAATCCCTCTGTGTTTGCATTCCTGGAGGATAAGACAAAAACTTCATAAATATGTCTGTGTAAACGTATCAGGTGTAATGAAAATGATAAAGAAAAGGTGCTGGGTACACAGAGCGACTGGGGACTGGGTTTTTATTGTACCTGGAAGGGTTGGGAAGGCCTAGCTGATACTTGGTGACATTTGAGCAGAAACCCGAAGGAATAAAGAACAAGCCACGGAAATATCTGGAAGAAGAGGCTTCTGAACAGCAGGTACAGAAGTAAAACTCTTAAGGAAGGACTGTAGCTGGCACGTGTGAGAAATACCAGGGGCCGGCACGGCTCTGGCAGAGCCAGCAATGCAGAGACCTTCAAGAAATGGAAGTCAGAGAGGAGGTGGAGAGGGAACCACCAGGTCATCTGGGGCCTCACAGGTTATGCTGAGACTTAGGAGGCTAGGAAGTAGTATAGTCCATTGACCAGAATTTTCTCAAGTCACTCTTTCTTCTTTCAGTGAATAAATCCTCACCTATTTCTTCCTTTTTGGCTTCGCTTTTTCTAGACTGTAGATGATCTGATCTAACACTGTTTTTCACCTTAGATCTAGTCTTCTAGATTGCAGCTTTCTTCGTTTTATTCTATCATTCAGAAAATGAAAGGTGGGGTCCATTTACTAGGACTCTTAGATGTCTTACCATCTCTTAGGTGTAGGATTCCTTCTGCAGATCTCATCACTTAGGAATTTTTGGTATGTTTGTGATAAGTTTCAAATTTAAATTTAAATTCTATAGTAAACCCATGGCCCCACACATGCATACATATGGCATTGAGTGTTATCACTGTTTCTAACTTCCATTTTATTAATTTATTTTTTAAAATTTAAATTCAGTTAATTAATATGTATTATTGGTTTCAGAGGTAGAGGTCAATGACTCATCAGTCTTATATCCAGTGCTCATTATATCATGTGCCCTCCTTAAGATGTCCATCAGCCACTTATTCCATTCTAACTTCCATTTTATCTTGAAACTCCTGAGTCAGTATAACGTTGCATTTAAGTATGCTGTCCTGGCTGTCAGAAGATCTGATCAAAGCACTTCAGCTTTGGGGAAAATATATTGTTGCCTATATGTAAAAATAGCTTTTTAAAAAACCCCTTTCTGAAGCATAACACCAAGGAAAATGTACAAGTAGTAAGAGTAGAGCTTGAGGAATTATCTAATGTCAAACCAACCTTGAATCCTGGGATAAATCCAACCTGGTCATGTTGTCTTATCTTTTTCATACATTGCTGAGATTATATTTGCTAATGTTTTGATTTAGACGAAGAGAACAAGCTAATATTTACTATAGTGGCATGTAAGAGATGAATAGCTCTAAAGTGTTAGTAAGTTCTGTTTCACGTCACTGATGGTGGAAGCTGCAGATGCCTTAGAAATTCGGACAGTAACGCTGCCAGTGTGGTGTGACGGTGCTTTAGAGGAAATTTTCCCTCTGCTCAGGAGAGAGGCACCTGGCACAAAGGGTACAAGATGGAAAACGGGTGCCGGTGGCTCGGTCGTTAAGTGTCTCAGGTCATGATCCTGGGATTGAGCCCTGCATTGGGATCCCTGCTTGTTGGGAAGTCTGCTTCTCCCTCTCTCACTCCCCCTGCTTGTGTTCCCTCTTTAGCTGTGTTTCTGTCAAATAAATAAATAAGATCTTTAAAAAAACAAAACGAGATGGAAACAGCTGTGCATCCGGGAGGGGGCGTGGTTAGGCTTGTGTCAGGTGCGCCCGCAGTGCTTGGAGGCAGGGAGGAATCAAGCCCCGCCAGCGGCACTGGAGGGACAGCAGACGTTATATAGGTGGCCCGCAAGGAATATGGTCCTGAAGTGACCTTTAGCTTTTGAGGCCTACACTGAAACACCATTTTTGAGATGAATTTTCACATTTTAAAAAAGTGAGAAAATTAGTTGGACTTCAAAAACAGGTGAACGGAAGTATATAGTGTCTATAAGATATATTGATCATTACATTGTTGTCATATGAACTAAAATAGTAAGTATAATAAAGAATCCCAAAGGTAGAAGAATTGTCTTGTATTCTCATTTCGATCAAGTACACAGTTGAAAATAACTTGCTGCCTGCTTGTGTTACTGCTTGCCCTGTGTCTTTGTCCCTGCTGGTCTTCCTGCCCCCCGCCCTCCACTCTTAGTGTTCCTCTCTGAGGCCCCATACTGAGGTATGTCTCTCTCATTGTACAGAATATGCTGTACTGTCGCTTTTACCTCTGTTTACTTTTGGTTTTTTGCCTCGTAGATTTTGGGTCCTGGTAGAGCTCTGAGTAGATTGTGAGGTCAGGCTTCTAGCGCATTCGTCTTGGCCACTGTAGCACCCCGTATTGTGCCCGCAACCCAGTCAAGTGCTAAATTAGAGGCCATTGTTGTTGTTGTTGTTTTTCCTGTGGTGCTTTTAAAACATTAAAAAGGCCGCCTGGCTGGCTCAGTCAGTGGAGCCTGTGACTCTTGCTTCCAGAGTTGCGTGTTCAAGCCCCATATCTGGTGTAGAGATTACTTAAAAAAACAGAATCATAAAATCCTATATTCATATATACTTTTAATTAGTAGTATTTAAAAACTGGGAAGGTTATATGAAAGTATGTGTATGTAGCATCTCCCCCCAAATGATAAGATCTGGAAACATGGACATACCTACTTTTTAGTGGGAGCCAACTGGTTGCTGTCCCCTGTGGGGCTTTTAGGCCTCAGCCCTTCTTTGGTGTCAGGAAGCAAGCGCTCCTAACTTGTGCACTAAGTAAATGCTTATATGAGTGCAGAGTTATTGTTGGACTTCCTTCCTCCTCAGTGCTCTTATCTAGTCCTCTGTATGCTGTGACTCCCCAGCATCTACTTCCAGGCCAGCCCCTGAGCGCCTGTTTGACATGTGTTTGGCATTTAAACCCAACATAACCTAAAGTCTGGATCCCTTCCCTTTAGCACTGCCCATCTCATTGATGGGCGTCACCATGCCCCTGACCCTCAGGGCCACGACAAACCTTGGTGTCATTCTTGTTGATTCTTCTTCTTTATCCTTACCACACATTCAGTCCCTCAGATGGTGTTTCCTGTCACCTCTATCTCCAAAATCCATTCTGAATTGAAGCATCTCTCCCATCTCTGTTACTAGGCACCAGTCTCAGCCATGGCTGTCACCTCCAGCTGGTCTCTCGACATCCAGATTTGTCTCCCTACTCACCACTTGGCAAAGTAATTTTTGTAATGTGAATTTTTAAAAATATTTATTTTAGAGAGAGAGAGAGTGAGCATGAGCAGGGGGAGGGGGAGAGGGAGAGAGAGAATTTCAAGCAGACTACAAGCTGAGCAGGGAGCCCTACACAGGGCTTGATCCCACAACCCTGAGATCATGACCTGAGCCAAAATCAAGAATCAGACACTTAACTAAGCCACCCAGATAGATGCCCCTGTAGAGTGAAATTTTAATCCTCTTGTTTAAAATTTACTTTCCTTTGCAACCAGAATAAAACCTAGACTCAACATGATCTCATTTTGTCCCATTCTCCCTGTTGAATACACTTCACTTTAGGGCCTTTTTTTTTTTAAGATTTTATTTATTTATTTGACAGAGACAGACACAGTGAGAGAGGGAACACAAGCAGGAGGAGTGAGAGAGGGAGCAGACTTCCCCCGAGCAGGGAGCCCAATGTGGGGTTCGATCCCAGGACTCCAGGATCGTGACCTGAGCTGAAGATAGACGCTTAACGACTAAGCCACGCAGGCGCCCCCAGTTTAGGGCCTTTGCACTTGCTGTCACCATTTGCTTAGAGCATTCTTTCCCTGAGATACTCATATAGCTACCTCTCTCACCATTCAGCTCTGTCACCTCAGAAGGGCCTTCTCTGGCCATCCTGGTTCAAGCAACACCTCTATCCCACTACCCCATTTCATTTTTTTTCATAGCATATACAACCTGCAGTTATCTTGCTAAACCAGTACACTTAGATCCACCTTCCCTCCAAGATGACGTACTCTGTTTGCTGACCAGTACTTTGACCTATTCTCTGACCTATTCTCATGGTCAGTTGCCTTAGACCTAGAATAGCAGTGGGATATTGTAGGAACCTGGCAAATATTTGGTTAAATGACTAAAAATAATGTCAATTAACTGTTAACTAGCTATACAGCCTCGTTAAATTAGTTATTTAACCTTTGGGACAAAATGAGTGACACTCAGTTAAGGGACACCAAATAATTTTTGTCTAGCACACTGTATATACTAATTTATCCCGTTATTACTGAGAATATTTTGACATACTTAAAAGTCACATTCTTTCCATAAATACTAAGAACATACAGTAGGGACTAGGGATACAAAGGTACAGATATTTAAGGAAAGTTCCAGCTTTTGGGGAGAAAATCAGTGTTCCCAGTTAGGGTGTCCTGTACACAGGAAGTTTTTCTTTGCCAATTGCTTTCTCTGGGTGAGCTCCCTTTTGTGGCTGTGGTTGTTGAGAACTTAATCCAGCAAGGTTCCATGCCTTTTGGGACTCTGTCTTATACTCCCTAATGATTTAAGGGGAAGTCTAAGAGAAAGCTATGAGGGTTAATTGTTCAAGAACCTGTACAGGGCTTTCCATTGGCTTGTGATTATATCTGATTAAGCTCTTAAATGGTTGTTTCAATTTAAATAATTTTATTTTAAAGAATTTTGGGGGGGAGTGTGAGCTAGAGCTGGGTTGGGGGGTGAGGGGAGAGGGAGAAGCAGACTCCCCACAAAGCAGGGAGCCCGATGTAGGGCTTGATCCCAGGACTCTGGGACCATGACCTGGGTCAAATGCAGACGCTTTTTTTTTTTTTTTTTTTTTTTAAGATTTTATTTATTTATTTGACAGAGAGAGAGAGATTACAAAGCAGGCAGAGAGAGTAGAAAGCAGGCTCCCCACTGAGCAGAGAGCGCTATGCGGGCCTCAATCCCAGGAGCCTGAGATCATGACCTGAGCTGAAGGCAGAGGCTTTAACCCATTGAGCCGCCCAGGCGCTCATCAAACACAGATGCTTAACTGACTGAGCCACCCAGGCGCCCTCAATTTAAAGACTTTTATTTAATTTTTAAAGGTTTTATTTATTTAGTTAACAGAGCACAAGCAGAGGGAGAAGGAGAAGTAGACTCCCCACTGAGCAGGGAGCCTGATGGGGGACTCTGTCCTGGGATCATGACCTGAGTGGAAGGCAGATGCTTAACCGACTGAGCCATCCAGGCGTCCCAATTTAAAGAAATTTATTTGAGAAAGAGGATGAGAGAAAGCAGGTCAGAGGAAGAAGCAGACTACCTGCTGAGCAGGGAGCCTGGTGTGGGAATCCATCCCAGGACTCCAGGTTCATGACCTAAGCTGAGGGCAGTCACTTAACCGACTGAGCCACCCAGGCGCCCCCCAATTTAAAAAGACTTTTAAACTGATACTTGGTGATTATACAGTGTCCGCCAGTTATCATCAACTAGTTATTTCCTGAATTATTTTCACCTTTTCCTCTGTGGACTTACTAGTTATCTTAGGTAGTATATTCAGTACTTTCATTAGAATAGCAAGAAATAGGGGCGCCTGGGTGGCTCAGTCATTGAGCGTCTGCCTTCAGCTCTGGTCACGATCCCAGCATCCTGGGATTGAGTCCTGTGTTGGGCTCCCTGCTCGGTGGTTAGCCTGCTTCTCCCTCTCTGCTCCCCTGTGCTTCTGTTCCATCTCTCACTATTTCTCTCAGTCAAATAAATAAAATCTTAAAAAAAAATAGCAAAAAATATTTTCTGATGTCCCCAAATCATTACTGAAAAAGAAAATCCATAATATTGTTTATTAAATACCCAGGCACAGTGCTAAACATTTTATAAATATGTCCTCTGACTGACAGTTTTGAAGTGTAGGTACTGTTACTGCCATTTTGTAAGAGACAGAACTGTTCCATTGTGAAGTAACTTACCCAGGGTCACACAGAGCCAAGATTATGATCCAGGCTTTTTTTCCAAAGGCTGTGTTCTTATACTGTACATTTCCCAAATCATACTTATTATACCTATTTACTGTTTGTAAAAGCATCGTGCTTTCAGCAATAATGTAGATGAAGGATATAGAGTAATTCTTGTGCCGTTTCAGTTTTGCTTAGTTGGGAGGATAAGCATTTGGATTAACCTGGACCCGTAAAAACTTTTAAAGCTGTTACGTAACAGGGATCCCCAAATCATCTGCTGGAACCTTTTGATGTTGCTGCTTACGATTTCTGATTTATGTGGTCAGTAGAAATGTACCGAATAGAAAGTCCAACTTTTCTGTTTCCAGTTTTCTTCTTCCCTGAATCTGGATCTTTGTTAGCAAAGGGACCTTTCGTTTGCTCTGTATGACCTGGAGTTAGGGTCTCAAGATATATTCAGGGCAGTCGTTAAAAATGCCAAAACACAGAAAAGTGGCAGTAGTCCTTTTACATTGAAGGAAGTCACCAAGTATTTATTTTTATTTTTAAAAAGTTCTTTTCTGATAAACCATTCTATTCTGGTTTTTCTTCTTTTCTAGACCATAGTCTTGAGTTTACTTATGCGGTCAATTGGAAATAAGAACACCATTTTATTGGGTCTGGGATTTCAAATATTACAGCTGGCATGGTATGGCTTTGGTTCAGAACCTTGGTAGGTATATTTTAATTTTAAAAATTTTGATGTTTGCCTTTTTTCTTTTTTCCAGCTTTATTGAGGTGTAACTGACAGATTTTTAAAAAAGATTTAGAGAGGAGAGAGCATGAGCATACACATGAGCGGGAGGGGGCAGAGGGAGACGGAGAATCACCAGCAGATTCCCTGCTGAGTGCAGGGGGTTGAGGGACGGAGTCAGTCCCAGGACCCTGAGCCAAAATCTTAAGTTGGACACCCAACCAGCTGAACCACCCAGGTGCCCCTAATTGACAGACTTTTTATTTGCTTCTCATCTAAGGCTTATTAGATTTTAATCTGTCTCCTACTATGCCTTTTCTCTCAAAATGTATATAATGATTTCTCATTTGTGCATTTGTATATTCTAGAATGAATGGCTTGAGGATAGGAAGGTGTGACATTTTCTGTGTGACAGATCACGATTTTTTTTTTTTTTTAATATTTTATTTGACAGAGAGAAACACAGCCAGAGAGGGAACACAAGCCGTGGGAGAGAGGGAGAAGCAGGCTTCCCACCAAGCAGGGAGCCCGATGTGGGGCTCGATCCCGGGTCTCCGGGATCATGACTTGAACCGAAGGCAGTCGCTTAACCAACTGAGCCACCCCGGCGCCCCGACAGATTATGATTTTTTAAATCTTTCAGCATTTCTTTTTTTTTAGAACTTCATTTTATTTTATTTATTTTTAAAGGTTTTATTTATTTATTTGACAGAGAGAAAAATCACAAGTAGGCAGAGAGGCAGGCAGAGAGGAGGAAGCAAGCAGGCCCTTTGCCGAGCAGAGAGCCCGATGTGGGCCTCGATCCCAGGACCCCGAGATCATGATCTGAGCCGAAGGCAGAGGCTTTAACCCACTGAGCCACATTTAATCTGTATCAGTCTGTCATTAGGATTAAAATATGTACTGTCAAAGCAGCCAAGCCCTCAAAACCAGCATTATTTACCTTTTTTTTCTTTCTGGTTAGAAAAAAATCTGTGCATCAGTGATCATTACTGATGACAGACCAGAAGTTAATTGAGAAAGCCTGATTGTTTTGGTCTCAGCTTCCTGCCAGAGAGAAGGCTCTTTCCTTTTCTTGCCAGTCTGGTGGCCTGTAGGGTGATGGCCGTAGTAGGGTCAAGATTGGGCCGCGCAGGTGCGCCCTTATGCTTGGGATGATGGGACTGAACTTGGCTCACTCAGGTCTCATTGCCCCAAACGTACTACCTCTGTTTGGATTTGGATAGGAGTGAGCATCCAGAGTCTTTTGGGGTTTTTGTCTGTTTTTTTTTTTTAAGATTTTTATCTATTTGACAGAGGGTGAGAGCAGGAACACAAGCAGAGGGAGTGAGGGAGGGAGAAGCAGGCTTCCCGCCGAGCAGGGAGCTGGATGTGGAGCTCCATCCCGGGATCATGTCCTGAGCTGAAGGCAGATGCTTAACAACTGAGCCACCCAGGCGCCCCAAGAGTGTGTTTTGGAGGATGTCTTGTTTTCCGAACTAGTTTTTACCAAGAGGTGCTCACAATTTAAATGATCTAAAACATTTATTTCAAGTTTCAAGCCCAGAACATCCACGGCTTAGGTCAGCTCAGTAGCTCACACTGAAGCACAAGTCTGTGGGAACATGGCCCACAGAGTGACTTACTGGCTGGGGAAACACGGAATGATGTTCCTACATTTGTATCAAACATTATTCTCAATGGCCTCCCCATTCCCACCCACCACTCAGGCCTTAAGAGTGACCTGCCGAGAGTCACACAGGAAGGAGTAGACCAAGTATGGTTCTTTTCCCTGTACCACGGCCACTTTGTAGTGATAGTAACTTGAATTTAGGTGTGTATTTTGGATGACAGGTGCCGTGGAGAATGTATTTTTGTTCTGCTGCTTTTGGTTACAGGATGATGTGGGCCGCCGGGGCAGTGGCGGCCATGTCCAGCATTACCTTTCCGGCGGTCAGTGCCCTGGTTTCACGAACTGCTGATGCTGATCAACAAGGTGAGTAAACAAGAACCTGTGATAATTGTTTCAAAGCACGGAATACTTGAATCCTATCCTCTGTCTCCTTCCTCACTACAGGATCGTTAAGTATAGCTTCAAAGTAAAGAATTTAAAATCGCTTTCACTGTTAAAAAGAGGAAAAACAGATTTCCAGGTATCGTCCTTAGGTGAATATCTGTAACCGTGTCTCTCACTCTGACTCCGTGGCCCTCCCTGTTCTTTTGCGAGAAAGTCTCGTAATGTAGGCGGGCCACCTTATGTTCACCATTGAGTGTTTGCTGTGATGTGCTAGACACCTTGGGTTTAAGTAATCCTTGTATTTAAATCTTAGGTTTCAGTTATCTAAAGACCACAGGAAACATTTTTTATCTTATACTTTTGTGATAGGAACATTTAACTCTCAAAACACTAAGAGATAATTCTTTAAAAAGGATGTGTCTTCTCTAGTCATAAGGGGGAAAAAAGAGGTGTTACAAAAGAGTGGCAGTGATCACTTGGTTGGTAAATGAGGAAGGAGAGGGCTGTGGCCAAAGCAAAATGCATTTTAAATTAGAGAAAAGATCCCAAAGAAAAGCAAAATTCAAACTGTATTTGACTCAGTGGGTTTTTTAAGTAACTGCTTGGGGCAGTTTTGTTTTTTTGTTTTTTTGGTTTTTTTTATTAACAGTTACACTTTTGTGAACTCATGCCTGGTTTTTAGCCAGGGATATTTTAAAGGAAAATAAAGTGCTTTTGCCCACTTGATTGAATTAGACCTGTGTCTGGGTTGGGTTTACCTGATCTCACATTTGTATCAGATAGCTTACTTTGTAGAGCTGATGGCTTCTAAGTACTTTGTAATGCCATCTTGGTAAATTGCTAGTGTCTGATGAGAATTTTGGTTTTAGATTGACTTCCTGTTTGTGCTGGTTTTAGGGCAGGAAAAAAATAAACGGTGCATTACATAATTTGTGTAAACAATTTAGGTGTTGTTCAAGGAATGATAACAGGAATTCGAGGATTGTGCAATGGTCTGGGACCAGCTCTTTATGGATTCATTTTCTACATATTCCACGTGGAACTTAAAGAACTGCCAATGACAGGAACAGACTTGGGAACAAACACAAGCCCACAGCACCATTTTGAACAGGTAATTCTTCATTCACCTGATGAAAATACAGTTCATTTGGCTGGATTGAAAGATAATGGGTTTTGGTCACCCAAACTTTTATGTGACATTATTATTACTTTAGAGCTACGGCACTTCATAGCCGAAGGGACTGTGCTCCCGTATTCCTCTTTCTGAAATTAGCTGTGCATACCTTTTCCCTCGTGAATTTAAGAATTGTCGAACTATTCTAGTTTGTGATGTCACACCTCACAGCATGGTAGCAGCCGTGTGTACCACTGTCTGGCTCGGGGGCGTGTTTGCTGCGTGAGGTCCCCAGCTGAGGCCTGCCTTCTGTAGCTGATGGCGGTTGGGTACTGATTCACATCTTTGTTCACTTGTGTGCTCTGCCTTCCCTCCCTTCAGTTGTAACTGAAAACAGTAACGACAGATGTATCTTTAGCCAATGCAAACGGCTCACCCGTTCCATGCTTGTTTAGCAGAGCAGCAAGACAACTTTTAAAGAAAAATGAATGTTTGTCTGTGGTCTGTACACAGGTTAAACTGGCTATGCGAGTTTTTGCTAAGAATGAACGTAACTTTGGGCTAAAACAAAGCCCTTTTTAAAAGATTCTTATGGTAACAGCATTAGTTGTGTTTCCCTCACTTAGAGTTACTAGAGAATGTATTTAGGTTTTTAAACAAAGAAAAACGGTCATTGATTCCACCTCTGTGGTTAATACAGCGTATGCTACCTAATGAAGTGAAGGCTTATGAGCTTTATGATGTCCTCAGATTCTGTGCTGCAAGCGACAGTCTTTTTTAATCTTTTGGCTCTGTTTCTTAGATCAGTTGTTATTCTCAGAATTTTATAGTGAGAGTATGATAGTGTCCCTTTTTTCCTGAAAAGAAAATACATTTTCAAACCATGGCTCTGATGAAGAAAGAGGGAAGACTTTGGTTTATAATTCATAGCAATTTGGGATTACTGAAAGATAAGCAGTTTCTTAAAGAGCAGAGATGTCGGCGCAAAAGTCCTAATTATCTTTTTCTTTCTCAGAATTCGATCATCCCTGGCCCCCCCTTCCTCTTTGGAGCCTGTTCAGTACTGCTGGCTCTGCTTGTTGCCTTGTTTATTCCAGAACATACCAATTTAAGCTTACGGTCCAGCAGTTGGAGAAAGCACTGTGGCAGTCACAGCCATCCTCATAGTACACAAGCGCCAGGAGAGGCCAAAGAACCTTTACTCCAGGACACTAATGTGTGATGACTGAAATCAGGAAGACTTTTCTATCACACCCACCCAGTTCTTAGTTTTCACTTGTAGTTCTGGATGTACATTCCATTTCCATCTACAATGTACTTTAAGGGTGTCTTAAGAAATGTATCTGCATGAACTCCGTGGGAACTAAAGAAAGAACCAGAACCGGACAGTTTTCCAAAGATGTTACAATTTCTTTTGAAAAGAAACCTTTTGTTTATTAGCACAAATCTCTTGCCACTAAGCTTTTTGTTTTATTATACATCCTTTAATTAAAAACTATATACGTACCTTCTTAGATACTAGCAACGTGTCTGCTACCATTTCCTTCAGGTGTTGAGCTTTAACTCTATGCTGACTCACAGCAGGACAGAGTAGGTAGTACGGTTAAGGACCTGTTCATTTTTAACACTGTAAAATCTTGGGTCAAATAATTCAAAGCCTTAATGCAGATGCACTAAAGTAAAGAAATGGTAAATGAACTGTTTGCATTAAAAAAAATTCTAAGAAAATTGTACTAAATCTGAATCATGTTTCAAGCTTGTTTGTAGTAATTTTATTTTAAACATTTACCACTGTTTTTGAAAAGAGAAAGTATCAGCCATTTAGAATTTAAATTGGGGTAGAGTCTGTAAATCTAAACACTGGCTCGGATTTATTCCCCAGCTACTTATACCACTATTCTTTTAAGTTTGCATAATCATAAGAGCCTCAACACTTGAATACATAATCTAAAAATTATATAGTAAAGCTGGTAGCCTTGAAAATGTCAATGTGATATCTATATGTAGATAAATATATATAGTGGCCTTTCAGGACTGTCACAGTAACACTTTATTTACAGAGCTAATGTTTGTCCTAAATTTTCAGGACCCTAGAAGAGAGCTTTATACAATTACTGATGTGAATTTCTCTAAAGTGTATATTTTTGTGTCCAGTTATATTATTTAAAAAAGTGTTACTTTGTAAAAATTGTACATAAAGTATTGTATAGTTTACACTGTTTTCATCTTGTGTGTGGTTATTGCTCAATGCTTTTTAAACTTGGAACATTCACTATGGTTAAATAAGGTCTTAAAAGAAATGTAAATATTCTGTTAATAAAATTAAAATATTTTAATGATTTTTTTTTTAAAGAAAGTCTTGATCTGTGATTCCCTGTAAGGTCTGTTTTGGCTTTATTTGTTACCATAATCATTTTTACAGTAACAAATCAAAGCTTTACACCATTTTCCTTTCAATCCCTTTTTTCCCCCTCACTACAAAATACTTATAGGGAGACAAAAGAAATGAAAATGTAGTCTGTAAATTAAACAGAAGTACATAAATTCTAAGCATTGTCAGCAGCTGCAGATCAATGCTGTATTTTTATATACACATCATACTCCATAAATACTTTTATTAACAAAGCTCAGCTTACAGAAATACATTAAGTGCAACCTTGTGATTATTAACACATGTACAGCTGTACACTGCGAAACAATCAATTTCAAATAAAAAAAGAACTGCCTATGTGCCCTAAATCCCATACAAATGCTGTCATGTTTTCATATATTACATAATATTTACAGGAAAGATTCTAATATCACCAAGAGGCTACTTTCCATTATTAGTAAACGCTTTCAATTTATTGTAAACCAAGTATTCTAACTAATACTCATATAGTATATTGAAATGACAAGTCATATATAAAAAGTCACTACCTAGTAATGGTGACTAAATTTTTTATAATAAATCCCCTCGTTAAGACTGCTTGCAACTACCAGACAGATTCAAAGAATCACAAGACTCAATTTTGTGGCTTCAGAAAAATATGACCAAATACTAGATTCTTTGTCTTACCTTGAACCCAATAATCATCGATATTAATATATTGAATTCTCTTGCCTCATCTGTGTAGTAAGGTCCTTGAAAATAGTTTTCGAAATATCACATGAGCATGAGCAATCCTTGCAAACAAAAACTGATTTATATACATTGCATAAGAGAATGCTATTCTCTACTGGGTGGTCAGCAACAAGAAAACAAAATGGGACCCCCTTTGATTCTGGGTAAAATTTTAGAACTTAATTTTTTCCAAGTAATTCTTACTTGAAACTGGGTTGTTTACCGGGGAGAGAAAAAGTTGTAACTTCTAGCAGTTACTCATTTTGCCTACCTTATTAAGCAAACATTAAAATGAACCAACTGATAGTATAAAAAAAAATATTCATGATGCTCTTATAATATTTTATAATGTACTAATTTTAAAACATTCCACTAATACAGATTTGACTGAATAACTAGTAAAACTCCGAACAAAGGAGAAAAACTGGGTAAGTATAGATTTCCAGGAAGCATTAAAATTCTATAAACACTGCAGCTGAAATGATTAAAAGCACTTTATACTTAATCTGGTTATATAAATACACTGTCCAAATTATTTTTAAAATATCAAAATTAGACTTGTTCAACAGCTAACTTAAAGATGTTGCCAGGAAAATATTTACTTGCTATGAAGGATTAATTTCATTCATTGAAGGTAATTTTAGGACTTTCCTGTTTATTATAAATATCAGTAATATAGATGTCTTTGAAGATAATCATTTTCCCTCATGATTTTCAGTTGTCAACTTAAAACGTTTATTTCACCAATGGAAATGATAAAATGAATTAGTAACATTCTTTGATTTCATATTATGTCTGAGCAGGTTTTCATTTACCCAGATACTCAATGACTAGAATATCCTTCATGAGGATCAACTCTTTCCTTAGAAATAATTTCTAAGGATTCTTTTAGTAAAATTCATACTATTATTCTATCAGACACCATGTTCACAAATGTCATGTACTCAGAATCTTCACTCCGAATCCCCCAAGTACAAACTGGCTCCCTAGCTTGCCTGGAAACGACAGTGGTACTTAAAAAGAATCCAATTAATCTCAAGTAAACTTTGAAACTTGCTGGCTTAGGATTTTGATCTACACTGTTCATACATTTTTAAACCATGAGAATTCCTAAAAATTCAGTAAAAAGTAAAAGACAACACTAGCATTAACTGTTTGTTAACTGCCCGGGGAAATATGCTGAAGTTGTAGAAGGGAGCACTGCGGGTTTGGAAGATGTCTGTAATGCTCCCAAAGTGCCATCTTTTTGATGGTCTGCAAATGAGGACAAAAAAAAGATTATTTGTATTCTCTTAGTTCTTTATAAAATACAGTCAATTAAACCACAGTGTCAAATCCATTTCAGAACTGCCCTCTCACCTGGATTATTGAACAGGTTTTGGCTTAGTCCACGTAAAGGAATGCTGTCTTCCCTTTTCTTCAGGTATTTGGATTCCAGCCCTAAATTTGCACCACTTGAAAGGAAAATAGTATTTGCTTAACACTTGTTTTCACTTTAACAGTTAATTTTGAACGCTTATCTAATATATAGGTATACATGTACTATATATAAAATAATCTGTCCCTCCCCTTGCTCATGTACTCTCCCGCTCTCTAAAGTAAATAAATCTTCAGAATATGAATACAATAGCTGGCTTCTTAGAGTACTTTACACTAGAAGCATTAATTCAGAAAAACAGCTTCCAGAGGCAGACACAGCCATACAAGAAAACAAAAATAAAAACCACACTAAAAGATTTCTATCGGGTGCCTGGGTGGCTCAGTGGGTTAAAGCCTCTGCCTTCAACTCAGGTCATGAGCTCAGGATCCTGGGATTGAGTCCTGAATTAGGCGCTCTGCTCAGCAGGGAGTCCGCTTCCTCCTCTCCCTCTGCCTGCCTCTCTGCCTACTCATGATCTCTCTGTCAAATAAATAAAACCTAAAAAAAAAAAAAAAAAAAATTTCTATCTACTTGCCCCAAAACAGATGAAAGGCAGTTCAGTTATGCAAGAAAGTCTCTCTTAAAAAATACAATTTTACTGTATGTTTAAAAAAATATAGGAAATCTTTTTCTTTCAGATAAAGGGAATTCCATTTTAATCCCACTGATCAGCAACTTAAAATGTCACAAATAAATGGGCATCAAAGCTTTCAAGCATGGATAAGAATTATTTAAGATGGCTTTCAAAATTGCAAACATTAAATTTTATGCCAACTAGCACTTACTTTTCCTTCTCAGTTGAGCAAGGCGCATCTCCTAGTGATGTATTTGGTTTTGTAAACTGCAAGTTAAACTGAACCTGTAAAGATGGAAAACACCTCATGTAACTCAATTAGAACTGAGAAAGTTCCATATGGAGACAGGTGGTTAAATTTTTTTTCTGATAAATCGAGACCACAGAAGAAGGGTCAACACGAATTTTATAAGCATATTTTCTTGAAAAGACTTAATAAAAAAATCCTTACTCCTTGTCAAAAACATTCCTGTAATAGAAGCAAGATGAAGAGCATAAAGTGATTCTCTTAACAATTATTTTGAAACAAAAACAAACATCAATACAGATGAACAACCTGGGTTTGAACTGCAGGGTCTACTTACACAGGGATTTTGGTCAATAAATACAGCAGAGTGAGGTGCCATGCATCTCCTCATCCCCACCCAAAGTTAGCACAACTGGATCCCGGATTAACACTCCTTACCCACTAACCAGAAATGTAAGAAACCTCCTTCTGTGCCACGTCTAGGGGAAGGCAGAGCACCTTTGCCATCTCTCTAGGTTGCTTGATCCACTTGACACCCTACATGGTTCTAAGGCAGCGTCTGTTTACAGAAATGCTGGCAAGCTCTGTGAGCCGCTAGATCTCTGGGGTACTGGCTTGTCCGCTTGGAGAACATTCAGTAAGGTGGACGGCACCTCTCCCTGCTGTCTGCTCTGCACTGCAGGCTCCTTCCTGTCGTCGTAGGGCTCCCCCAGACCCTTTGGTAATGTGGTCTCCTTCTGTGATCCCTGGCCAAGTAGGATCAGTAAATGGCCCTGCCCCTTCAGCGAGAATCCATCTCCAGAGCTGGTTCCTTTACTGCCTCTCAATTCAAGGCTGCAGTGAACTGACCTTCACGCACACAGGTAGTGGGATGAGGAGTGCCCAAAGCAGGGAGAGTCCTGCGTTTCCAGCCTACCCTCTATCTTTCCTCTACCTTCCCTTTGCGTGTTGTCATTTGGCAACTTTTTTTTTTTTTTTAAAGATTTTTATTTGTTTGACAGAGAGAAACAGAGCCAGAGAGGCAACACAAGCATGGGGAGTGAGAGAGGGAGAAGCAAGCTTCCTGCCGAGCAGGGAGCCCAATGTGGGACTTGATCTCGGGTCTCCAGGATCATGACCTGAGCCAAAAGCAGTCACTTAACCAACTGAGCCGCCCCAACTTCTTACTTTTCAATCACAATATAAAATATATTCGTGGTGGGTGAGGTGAAAAAATATATAAATATATATTAAAAATACAGTAGTTCAATTTGGGGGAGTCAAAAGTTACATGCAGTTTTTTGACAATGTGGGGGGGGGTTCAAGGGCCAACTATACACTTAATTACTTTTAAGCATTATTTATTTATTTGATAGTGACCACAGAGAGGGAACACAAGCAGGAGTGGAAGAGGGAGAAGCAGACTCCCCGCTAAGCAGGGAGCCAAATGTGGGGTTCATCCCAGGACCCCAGGATCATGACCTGAGTCCAAGGCAGACGCTTAACGACTGAGCCACCCAGGTATCCCCTCAACTGTACATTTAAATAAGTGTCATGGTTCTACATGTTGTCTCCCTCCTTACCACAGTGATACATATACCTCATGCAATCTAAGAATTCTTTCCTTTTCAAGACTTTTCAAAGTCTGTTATATTTAAGGATTCTAAATGAAAGCTAGGAATTTGAATTTTAGAGCAATCAAAAGTAGTGGCACATGGGTGGCTCAGTCAGTTCAGCAACCAACTCGTGGTTTTGGCTCAGATCACGATCTTGGGCTCAGGCTCTGCACTCAGCAGGAAGTCTGCTTCTTTCCCTCTCCAGCTCCCTCTGCCCCTCATCTCTCTCTCGCCCCACCCCACTAAGTAAAAAATAAATCTTTAAGACAATCAAAAGTAATCCAAGAATTTACACAAAATCTACACTAAAATATGAGGTCTCATACCAGAAATTTATAAATGGGCTGTATCTTAAAAAAAAAAGTATACATATTAAGTCATGGCTTAGTCAGTTAGCGTCTGACTCTCTTGATTCTGGCTCAGATTATGATCTCAGAGTTGGAAGATCGAGAGGCTCCACACTCAGGGTGGAGTCTGTTTGGGATTGGCTCTCCTCTCCGTCTGTGCCCCCTCCTGCTCACGCTCGCTTGCTTGCTCTCTCTCAAATAAACAAAGAAGAAAATAAAGAACATATAAAGAGAAAGATCTGTAGAAATCTGCATATGGGTCCCTTTTGAGTTTCTGCTCAGCACTAGACACATGCATAGGCACAAATCTCCACAAGACTAAAAAAAGAAAAGGGAATTTAAACTTGAACAATTCCCAAGGTTCGTGGAGATATAGTTGAAAGTCCCTGGTAATTATTTAAGGCATTCTTTGAAGAATCATGAAGGATAATAGCTTTAGATAATAGGGCTGAATTATCCCTTGAGTAAAAACTACCCTAGATGCACTGAAGTAAAGCTAAAGAGGAAAACAAAACACCCAGAATGCTCCAAATGGATCAAAGGAACCCCAAACTACCTTAAATAGCAGCCACTTTTTAAAGGGAGATGACCAAATCCATACAGTCAACAATGTAACCACTAACAATGTTCCTCATTCTATCAAAAATTACTAGAGATGACAATAAGAAAAAAAATGTGAAAACACCAAGAAAAAAGTCAATAAAACAGATCCAGAAATGACAGAAATAATAACAGAACAAGGACAGAGATGTTAAAACAATGATAACTATGAATAAGAATTTAATGGAAATCAGAAGCAGGGGGAAAATGAAAGATATAAAAAATGAAATGGAACTTGCAGAGATGACAAATTCATTACTTGAAATACAAAGTCTTCACTGGCCAGAAATAACAACATATTAAACATTGAAGAAAAGATTGGTAAACTTTAAGACAGAACATTAGAATATAAAATGAAGCATAAAAAAATAAATGAACAGTCTCAATGGAAAAATATGTGACCAACTGTGTGTAACTGGAGTACTGAAAAGAACAGGAAAAAAGAAAAGAAAATGAGATAATGACAGCTGTGCAAGCTGCCAACCATTAACCCCTGATCACAAGTCCTCACTACAAAGCCATGGCCGGGCAGTAACACACACGGTCCTCACTACAAAGCCATGGCCGGGAAATAACATACATGCACCACACTAAGTCACGTCATAAATGAGTTGCTGGAAAAAAAAATTAATGAAGAAAGGAAAATCTTAAAAACAGCCAGAGGAAAAAAATCACTTTCTAAAGAGACTCCTTTAAGTGGAAAAGAAAAGGCCATAATTAGAAGAAAATTAGGAAAGGAAACCTTTCACAGATAAAAGCAAACATACACCAAAGGTAACAAAGCAATTACTAATGAAGCTAGTAACGAGGGTTAGAAGACAAAAGTGGCAATTCTATTATTTCTAAAAAAATTAGTTAACAGGGTGGCACACTGGACCGGGTGGCTCAGTATCTGACTTTTGGTTTCAGCTGAGGTCATGATCTCAGGGTGGACAGACTGAGCTCCGTGTTGGGCTTCATACTAAGCACAGGGTCTGCTGGAGATTCTTTCGCGCCTCCCTCTCCCTCAGGCCCTCCAGCTCACATGCATGTTCTTTAAAATAAATAGAATCTTTAAAATTTAGTTAAGGGGACTTGTGAAATAAAAACATGTAAACCATGAAAACACAAAACCCGTGAAGAGGGGGGAGTAAAAATAAAGTTGTTTTACAATGTCTTTGAAATTAAGTGACCACCAAGTTAACACAGAACTGTTAAAATGCTTACATCCTAATACTTAGAATGTTATATATGAACTTCATGGTAACCATCAACCAAAAACCTACAGTAGATATACAAGAGAGAAAGAAATCCAAGCCTAACATTAAGAAAGTCATCAATCACAAGAGATCAACAGAAGAAAGGAACAGAGAACTACAAAAAAACACAGAAAACAATAAAATGACAGTAAGTACATACCTGTCAATAATTACTTCAAATATAAATGATCTAAATGGTCCAGTCATGGCACAGGTGACAGAATGGATAACAAAACAAGCCCATATATATGCTGCCCACAAGAGACTCACTTCAGACCTAACGACACATGAAGACTATAACTGAAGTGATGAAAAAGATATTTGATGCAAATGGAATCAAAATAAAGCCTACAAAGCAATATTTATATCAAACAACACAAACATTAAAGTGGAACAAAAGATAAAGAAGGCCATTACATAATAACAAAGGGATCAATCCAGCAAGGGGATACAACAACTGTAAATATCTATGTACTCACCACTGGAGCACTTAATAAGCAAATATTAACAGATGTAAAGGGAGAAACTGACAGTAACACAATGATAGTAGGGGATTTTAACACCCCACTTACATCAGTGGATGCTTCATCCAGGCAAAAAATTAAAAAGGAAACTGTGACTTTGCATAACATATTAGACCAGATAGACTTAACAGATATATACAGAATATTCCATCCCCAAACAAGAGAATACACATTGTTTTAAAATCATGTGAAACATTCTCCAGGACAGATCACATATTAGGTCACAAAACAAACCTCAATAAATCTAAGATTAAAATTCACATTAACCATTGTTTCCAACCACAACAGTTATGAAACTAGAAATTACAAGGAAAAAAAACTGGAAAAAGCATAAGCACATGGAGCCTAAACAAGATGTTACTAAATACCCACTGGGTCAATGAAGAAATCAACGAGGAAATAAAAAACTACATGAAGATGGGGGCGCCTGGGTGACTCAGTCATTAAGTGTCTGCCTTCGGCTCAGGTGGTCCTGGGATTGAGCCCCATATCAGGTTCCCTTCTCAGCGGAAACCCTGCTTCTCCCTCTCCCACTTCCCCTGCTTGTATTCCCTCTCACTGTTTCTCTCTCTCCTCTGTCAAATAAATAAAATCTTAAAAAACAAGACAAAACAAAAACAAACAACAACAAAAAAAAAACAGGGCATCTGGGTGGCTCAGTCATTAAGCAGCTTGGCTTGGGTCAGGATCCCAAGGTCCTGGGATTGAGCCCCAACCTGGGCTCCCTGCTCAGTCTGCTTATCCTTCTCCTACTTCCCCCTGCTTGTATTACTTCTCTCACTGTCTCACTCTCTGTCAAATAAATAAATAAAATCTTAAAACAAAACAAAACAACCCCCAAAACTATGTGAAGACAAAAGAAAATGAAAACACAGTGGTCTGAAAATCTATAGGATGCAACTAAAGAAATCATCAGAGGAAAATTTATAGCGATAAAGACCTCCCCTCAAAACACAAGAAAAATCTCAAACTATCTAACTTTATATCTAAAGGAACTAGAAAAAGAACAAAGCCCAAGCTGGGGAAAAATAAAGATTAGAGCAGAAATAAATGAAACAGAGTCTAAAAAAGAGATCAATGAAATCAGGTGGTTCTTTGAAAATACCAACAGGGTGCCTGCGTGCCTCAGTGGGTTAAAGCCTCTGCCTTAGGCTCAGGTCAAGATCTCAGGGTCCTGGGATGGAGGCCACATTAGGCTCTCTGCCCAGCGGGGAGCCTGCTTCCTCCTCTCTCTCTGCCTGCCTCTTGGCCTATCTTGTGATCCCTCTCTGCCAAATAAATAAATAATCTTAAAAAAAAAAAAGGAACACAAAGAATTATAAGAAACTAAAATGAAAAATTGTATGCCCAAAAGTGGACAACCAAGAAGAGATGGACAAATTCCTAAAAACATACAATCTTCCAAAGCTGAATTAAGAAACAGAAAATCTGAACAGTTCAGACTAATTTCTAGTCAATAAATTAAACCAGTAATCAAGAAATTCCTGGGACACCTGGGTAGCTTCGTCGGTTCAGCATCCATCTCTGGATTTCAGCTCAGGTCATGACCTCATGGAATCTGCTTCAGATTCTCTCTCTCCCTCTCTCTGTCACTTTCCCCACTCATGCGCTCTAAAATAAATAAAATCTTCAAAAACCAAAAAAATATTCCCAACAAATCAAAGTCCTAAACCAGATGGATTCACAGGTGAATTCTACCTAACATTTAAAGAAGAATATCTATTTTCTCTTTATTCCAAAAAAACAAAAAACAAACAAACAAAAAGTAGAATAAGGAAGCTTCAAGACCACATTCTACAAGGCCAGCATTACCATCACACCAGAATCAAAGACACTACAAAAAAAGGAAAACTAAAGGCCATATCCCTGAAGAATATAGATACAAAAATCCTCAGCCAAAGTAGCAAACCACATACAATAAAATAAAAGCATCATTCACACCCCACATCAGGCTCCAAGCTCGGTCAGGGAGTCTGCTTGTGGATTCTCTCTCTCCGCCCCCCTCCCTGTACCCCTCCCCCTACTTGCACGCTACCTCTAAAATCAATCAATCAATCTTGGGGGAAGGAAAAAAGCATCATTCACCACAGTCAAGTGGGATTTATTCCCGGGATGGAAGGATGGTTCAATATCTGCAAATTAACCAATATGTGAAACACTACATTAACAAAAATCACACAGTCATCTCAGTAGATAAAAGGAAAAAGCATTTAACAAATTCAATACTCATTCATGATAAAAATTCTCAACAAAGTGGGTTTAGAGAAAACATACCTCAACATAATAAAAGCCATACGTGACAAACCCATATCCAACATCATACTGAATGGTGAGAAACTGAAATCTTTTACCCTAAGATCAGGAACACCACAAGGATGTCCACTCTAGCTACTTTTACTCAACACAGTAGTGGAAGTCCTACCCACAGCAATCAGACAAGAAGAAATAAAAGGCATACAAAGTGGTAAGGAATAAACAGTCACTACTTACAGATGACATGATAACATACTATAAAACCCTAAAGACTCTACAAAAAAAAAAAAAAAAAACTATTAGAGTAAGTGAGCTCAGTAAAATTGCAGGATACAAAATTAATATACAGAAATTGGTCGCGTTTCTATATACTAATAATGAAGTAGCCAAAAGGCAAATCAGGAAAACAATTCCAGGCACCGCTATGTTTACAGCATCATTACTTACAATAGCTAAGTTATGGAAACAGCCCACATGTCTATCAACTGACAAATGGATAAATGAGATGCGGTATATATATATACAATGGAATGTTATTCAGCTCTAAAGAATGAAACCCTGCCGTTTGCAATGACATGGTGGAACTGTAATACAAAGCAAAATAGGTCAGAAAAAGACGAATACCATATGATTTCATTCATATGTGGAATTTAAGAAACAAAACAAGCAAAGGGAAAAAAAATTAGAGAGACAAATAAGAGACAGATTCTTAATTATAGAGAACAAACTGGTGGTTACCAGAAGGGAGGGAGGTAAGGGGATGGGTTAAAGAGCTGATCGGGATACTAAGGCATGCACTTGTGATGAGCACTAGGTGATTTATGCAAGTGTCCAATCACTATATTGTACACCTGAAACTAATATAACACTATGTTAAGTAACTGGAATTAAAATTATAGCTTAAAAAAAAAGATGGGCAAATAATCTGAAGAAGCACTTCTCCAAAGAAGATATACAAATAGCCAAAAGCATGTGAAAAGATACTCAACATCACCACTGATCACTAGGGCAAATGCAAATCAAAACTACAGTGAAATACCGCCTCACACCCAGTGGGATGGCTACTATTAAAAACATAAATAAATAAGACAAGTGTTGGCAAGGATGTGGAAAAACTATAATTCTTGTACATTACTAGGAACACAAAATGGTATGACCGCTATGGAAAACAATATGGCAGTTATTCAAAAAATTAAAAGTAAAATTGCTACGAGCAATTCTACTTCTGGTTATATACCCAGCAGAACAGGGCTTGAAGACATATTTGTACACCCATGTACACAGAAGCTTATTCTCAATAGCTAAACATGGAAGCAACTCAAGTGTGCATCAACAAAATGTTATATACATACAATGGAATATTATTCAGCCCTACAATGGGAACAAAGCCTGACACATGCTACAACAGGGATGAACTCTAATGACACATACTAAGTGAAGTAACCCAGTCACAAAAAGAAAAATATTATATGATGATATCACTTTATATGAGGTATTTAGAATAGTCAAAATCACAGAGACAGAAAACAGAACCCCAGGAGGCATGAGAGGGAAATTGGGAAATGACTGGTTAATGGGCATAGAGTTTCACTTTTACAAGATGAAAAGAGTTCTGGAGATGATTAGTGGTGACGGTTGCACAACATATGACTGTATTTAATATCATTGCCTGTGTATACACAACTTTTAATTCTAAAATTTAAAAAGGTTAAGGGGCACTTGGATGGCTCAGTCAGTTAAGCGTCTGACTTTGGCGCAGGATCCTGGAGTCCTGGGATTGAGGTTGAGTTCCCTGCACAGCAGGGAGCCTGCTTCCTCTCTTTCTGTCCCCACACCCATGCTCACTCAATCTCAAATAAAAAATAAATACATCTTTTAAAAAGGTTAAGAGAATGAATTTTATGTTATATGTATTTTACCACAGAATTTTAAGTGGAGCACACTACAAGAGTTGACTTTTTATCATGTGTAAATGATACCTCAATAATCTGACTTAAAATGTAACTGGAAAGTTCTGAAGCTCATCAATAAAAGTTTAGGGACATCTGAGTGGTTCTGTCAGTTAGGCATCTAACTTAGGCTCAGGTCACAATTTCAGCACCCTGGGACTGAATCCCTTGCTGGGCTCCACACTCAGCGGGGTATCTGCTTTTCCTCCTCCCTCCGCCCCTGCGCCCACTCATGTGGGTGTGCTTATGCTCCCTCTCTCTCTCTCTCTCAAACAAGAAAATGTAAAAAACTTTTTTAGATACACTGAATAAAACCCATGGATGAAAATTAAGCATCTTAAAAAACAAACAAAAAACAAACCCATTTATAATTACATCAGAAAGAATAAAATACCTAAGAATAAACTTAACTGAGGAAGTAAAAGATATACACTCTGAAAACTATAAAACACTGATGAAAGAAATTGAAGACAAAACAAACAGAATGATATATTATATTCATGGACTAGAAGAATTAATTTTGTTAAAATGTCCATACTACCCAAAGCAGTCTACAGATTGAATGTAATCTCTATCAAAATACTAATAGCAGGGGCGCCTGGGTGGCTCAGTTGGTTAAGCGACTGCCTTTGGCTCAGGGCCTGATCCCGGAGTCCCAGGATCGAGCCCCGCATCAGGCTCCCTGCTCGGCGGGAAGCCTGCTTCTCCCTCTCTCACTCCCCCTGCTTGTGTTCCCTCTCTGGCTGTGTTTCTCTCTGTTAAATAAATAAATAAAATCTCTAAAAAAAAAAATACCAATAGCAGTCTTCATAGAACTACAACAAATAATATTAAAATTTCTACAGAGCGCCACCTGAGTGGCTCAGTTGTTTAAGCGTCTGACTCTGGCTCAGGTCATAGTCCCCCAGTCCTGGGTTGGAGCCCTGAGTCAGGCTTCCTGCTCAATAAAGAGCCTCCTTCTCCCTCTCGCTCCTCCCCTCCCCACTCCACCCCCCTTCAAATAAAATTTTAAAAAAATAAAATTTCTACAGAATCACAAAAGGCATCAAATAGCCAAAGCAGTTCATGAGAAAAAACAATGAAACTGTAGGTACATTTCAATACTACAAGGCTAGAGTAAAATAGTGTGTTATGGCCACAAAAATAAACACACAGATGAATGGAACAGAATAGAGCACACAGAAATAAACCCATCCTTATATGGCCAATTAAACTATAGCACGGGATGTAAGACTATACCGTGAGGCAAAAGACAGTCTCTTAAACAAGTGGTGCTGGGAAAATTGGAAAGCTACATGCACTAGAATGAACCTGGACCATTCTTATGCCATACACAAAAATTAAATGGATAAAAGACTCAAATGGAGACCTGAAACTTTAAAACTCCTAGAAGAAACTATAGCTAGTAATCTCTTTGACATCAGCCTTTGCAGTATTTTTTAGATATGTATCTGAAGGCAAGTGAAATAAAAGCAAAAATAAACCATTGAGACTACACCAAAATAACAGGCTTTTGAATAGCTTAGGAAACCATCAACAAAACAGGAAACCTACTGAATAGCAGATATTTGGAATGATACATCCAGTAAGGGGTTAATATCCAAAATATATAAAGAAGTGATACAACTCAACACCACTCCTTCTCCACACACACGAATAATCTGATTAAAAAATGAGCAGAGAATCTCAAAAGTTTTTCCAAAGAAGACAGACAGGTACGCAGCAGATAAATGAAAATATGCTCAACATCACTAATCATCAGGGAAATACACATCAAAACCACAATGTGATCTATATGGCCAGTATCAAAAAGACAAGAACAAACGTTGCCAAGGATGTAGGGAAAGAGCAACAGTTATACACTATTGATGGAAACATAAATTGGTGTAGTCACTGTGAAAAACAGTATGAAGGTTCCTTAAAAAATTAAAAAATAGGGCGCCTGGGTGGCTCAGTTGGTTAAGCAACTGCCTTCGGCTCAGGTCATGATCCCGGAGACCTGGGATCGAGTCCCACATCGAGCTCCCTGCTCGGTGGGAAGCCTGCTTCTCCCTCTCTCACTCTCCTTGCTTGTGTTCCCTCTCTGGCTGTGTTTCTCTCTGTCAAATAAATAAAACCTTTAAAAAAAAATTTAAAAATAGAAATGCCATATGATCTGGTAGATCCATGCCTGGGTATTTACCCAAGAAAACAAAACACTAATTTGAAAAGATGTATGGACCTCTATATATTTTGCGGTATTTACAGGAGCCAAAATATAGGAAGCAACGGGGGCGCCTGGGTGGCTCAGTGATTAAGTGGCTGCTTTTGGCTCAGGTCATGATTCCAGGGTCCTGGGATCGAGCCCCGCATCGAACTCCCTGCTCAGTGGGGCGTCTGCTTCTCCCTCTCCCTGCCGCCCTGCCTACTTGTGCTCTCTCTCTCTGTCAAATAAAGAAAGTCTTAAAAAAAAAAAAATGGAAGCAACCTAAGTGTCCATCAATAATGTGTGGATGAAGATGAAGTGTGGGGGGGAGAGGGGAGTGCACACATACACACACACTGGCATAGTACTCTCCCCCCATAACAACGAATGAGAGCTTGCCGTTTGTAAAAATCATGGCTGGATCTACAGAATATTATGTTAAGTGAAATAGATCAGACAGAGAAAAACAAATAAGATTTCACTTGTATATGAAACCTAAAAAAAACAAAACAAATAAAGCAGAAACCAGACCCATAAATATAGAGAACTGGTAGTTACCAGAGGGGAGAGAGGTGGGTGAGTAGGCAAAAATGGGTGAAGGGAAGTATGATATTGTAGACTTCCAGTTACGGAATAAGTAAGTCATAGGGATGAAAGGCACAGCATAGGGAATATAGTCAATGCTCTTATAATAGTGTTGTAATGACAGATGATAGCCATACTTGTGGTGAGGATAGCATAATAGAGAGCTGTCAATCACTAGGCTGTACACCTGAAACTAATGTAACATTGTGTGTCAACTATATTTCAATTAAAAAAAAAAACTTATAAACCTAAAATTCTATATGCAGAGAAAATGAAGTCAAAATAAAAGTGTTATAAGACAAAAGCAAGGAAGTATTACTTGCCCACAGAAATCTTAAATATCTGCACTGTAAGAAATCTTAGTTACCCAGAAGAGAGGAAAATGTTATCAGATGGAACTTTAAAGATTTACTTATTTATTTGACAGAGAAAGGCACAAGGAGAGAGGGAGCACAAGGAGAAGAAGTGGGAGAAGGAATAGCAGGCTCCCTGCTGAGCAGAGCCCGGGATAGGACTGGATCCTAGGACCCTGGGATCATGATCTGAATGGAAGGCAGATGCTTATCCAACTGAGCCACCCAGACATCCCAAAAGACACTTGACTATTTAAGGCAAAAAGAAAGTTTTTAACAAATGTAGAAAATTTTAATAGTTAACAGAGGCACAGGAAAAAAACAATAATTATTGCAAAGTTCATATATTACAGGGGAAGTAGCCCATTATGTGAAGATAGAAAGAGAAGAGAAGGATGTATATTACAAACGCTATAGGAACCAAGAAACTTAGGTCATGATCCCAGGGTCCTGGTACTGAGTCCCACATCCCGCTCCTTGATCAGCAAGAAACCTATTTCTTCTGCCTGCCATTCCCCCTGCTTGTGTGCACAGGCTCTTTCTGACAAACAAAACCTTAGGGAAAAAAAAGAAAAAGAAAATTTAAGAATGGAAAAAATTCACTGGATGGGCTCTTTAACAAAAAGAGATTATAGAAATAGAGTGAGCTTAAAGATCAATAGAAATAATTAAATCTGAAAAATAGAAAAAAGTACTTAACAAAGGAAGAAAAGCCTGTGGACCTATGGGAAAGTAGATAAAGATCTAACATCCAGGTCATTTGAATCTCTGAGAGGAGGAAGTGTATGGTGCAGAAAAAAATATTCTAGAAATAAATAATGGCTGAACACTTCTAAAACTTGGCAAAATACATCAATTTATAGACTAAAGAAGCTTAGCAAATCCCCAAAACAGTCAAAGAAATCAGGGCGCCTGGGTGGCTCAGTTGGTTAAGCGACTGCCTTAGGCTTGGGTCATGATCTCGGAGACCCGGGATTGAATCCTACATCGGGCTCCCTGCTTGACAGGAAGCCTGGTTCTCCCACTCTCACTCCCTCTGCTTGTGTTCCCTCTCTGGCTGTGTTTCTCTCTGTCAAATAAATAAAATCTTTAAAAAAAAAAATAGTCAAAGAAATCCAAGACCAGACACATCACTGTCAAACTGTTCAAAACTAAAGAAAAACAATTATGAAAGCAACCAGAGAAAAAAGGATGCATTATATATAACTGAAAAAAACAGTATGAATTTACTGCAGATTTCTCATCAGAAATCATGGAGGTCTGAAGAAAGTAAAAAAATCTTTAAAGGGCTTAAGGAAAACGAAATAGATGAAATAAGGAAAATGGAATAAATAAAGAATTGTATATCCAGCAAAAGTACCATTCAGAGATGAAGGTGAAAGAAAGGTGTTCCCGGAAGACCTCCTCTAAAACAAATGCTAAAGTATGTTCTATTATTCAAGAAACAATATCAAAGGGAAATATGGAATATCAGCAATAAAGAAGGGCAACAGAAATGGTAAATGGTGGGGGCACCTGGGTAGCTCAGTCATTAAGCGTCTGACTTTGACTCGCATCATGATCCCAGGGTCTTGGAATCGAGCCCCACATCAGGCTCCCTGCTCAGCGGGAAGCCTGCTTCTCTCTCTCCCACTCCCCCTGCTTGTGTTCCCTTTCTCGCTATCTCTCTGTAAAATAATTAAAATCTTAAAAGAAAAAAAGAGAAAGAAATAGTAAATAGTGGGTAAATATATAATGGAGTATGCTTCTCTGTTCAAGTGTTTTAAATATGTATAATGGTTGACAGCAAAAAATACAGCATTGTCTGATGAACTTTCTGACGTACAGAAGTAATACATATAAATTACCAAAATATAAAAGGTAAGGGGACTAGACGGTATTAAGTATTTAGATTCCACTTGAAGTGGCAAAATATTAATTCTATACAACACTATGAAAAATATGTGTAATATGATGCCTAGAGCAACCACTAAAAATGTATATACACAAATACAATCAAAAACAGAAAAATTAAAATGAAATACTAAAAAATATTCAAAGAGAGTCAAGAAAGGCAAAACGAATGAAAAACAAGGGGGAAAAACAAGAAACACTCTAAAATGAAACTACTTTAAGTATGATACACATAGGCTTAAAGTAAAAGGGTAGAAAAAGATACTCCAGGGAAACACACAAAAGGAAGCCTGAGTAGATACATTCATGTGAAACAAAGTAGACCCCAGAGCAAAGAAAATTACCTAAAATAAAGAAGGAAATCACATAATGATGAAAGGGTTAAGTAACCAGGATGACATCATTCAAGAGGTCTATGTACCCACCCAAAGAACTTCTAAAAGTGTGAAGCTAAAACCTACAGAATTAACAGGAAAAAATGAAACAGTTATAATAATCGTTGGAGATACCAACATTCCTCTCAGTAATTGATAAAACAAGTAGAAAGCGAACAAGACAGAGGACCTGAACAAAATCAACCAACTGGATTTAATACTTAATTAGTGAATTTACCCTAAGAATGCAAAGCTGATTTAATATTTTAAAATTAACATACCAAACTGATGAAAGAAAAATAATACATAATCACATCAATGCACAAAAAGCCATTAATAATGTGTTCAATGAGTTTAGCAAGGTTTCAGTGCAAGAGATCAACATAACAAAAATTATATATCTAGACAGCATCAATAAATATTCCAAGAAAGTAATAAAACAGTTACATTCACAATAGCATAAAAAAGAAAATACTTTAAGTGGTTAAGTGTCTTTTCAAGTGCTTATTTGAGATCAGGGTATTTATTTTGATGAAATATCTATCTGGTGGGGCATAAACAATGAATCCTGGAACACTGAAAAAATAAAATATTTAAAAAAAGAAATCTCTATCTGAATCTTATTCCCATATTTATTTATTATTTATTTTTAAATCTATTTTGTAACAATTTTATTTGTTTAACTTAAAGAGAGAGATGGGGCGCCTGGGTGGCTCAGTCGTTAAGCATCTGCCTTGGGCTCAGGTCATGAGCCTGGAGCCCGGAGATCAAGCCCCATATTGGGCTTCCTGCTCAGCAGGAAGGCTGCTTCTCCCTCTCTCACTCCTCCTGCTTGTGTTTCCCTCTCTAGCTGTGTTTCTGTCAAGTAAATAAAATGAAAGGAAGGATGGAAAAAGGAAGGGAAGGAGGGAGGGAAAGGAAGAGAGGGAAGGAAGAAAGAAAAGAAAGCAAGAAAGCAAGCAAGAAAGCGAGTGAGCACATGAGCAGGGGGAGCAGCAGAGGAAAAAGAAGGTTCCCCGTTGAGCAGCGAGCCCTACGTAGGGCTCAATCCCAAGACCTGGGAATCATGACTTGAGCTGAAGGCAGATATTTACCCCACTGAGCCACCCAGGTGCTCCTAAATCTTTTATATATTTAATGGATATTCAAATTTCTCATCTATAAACTATATATCTTGTCCACTTTTCTATTGAGCTGCTTGGCTTTTTCTGATTGAACTACGTAAGTTCTTTGACATTCTGGATATTCATTATTCATTATTCATTATTCCTATGGGATGTAAATATCTTCTCTCAATCTCTGGCTTATAGTCTCACTTGGTTTGATATACAAGCATTTTTCATTTAAATGTTCCCCAAATTATCCAATTTTTAACAGTTCATTTGTACAGTTTTGTATCTTACTTGAATGAATTCACAGTACCACAGTCATAAAGTTTTGCTTTTTAAATGTCAATCTTTAACCAACGCAGGATTTTTTTTTTTTTTTTAAGTAATCTCTACATTCAACATACAGCTCAAACTCATGACCCCAGAATCAAGAGTGGCACACTCCACTGACTGAGCCAGCCAGGTGCCCCTGGAATTTATTTTTGTTTATGTATGTCTATTTGTACTTCAGTTTACTGAGAATTGGTTTTATCACCTCTCCCCATAATGACAACCTGTCAAAGTTAACTTTGGCTCCACAATGCTAAATGAGTGGATATTTCCATTATTCTAGACCTTAGAAGCAAAAACACTATTTTCTCATCTTTCCTATTACATCTATGTGAATTTTTTAAAAAGACTATTAAAAAAAAATAAAAATAGACTTTATTATTTGACAAAGAGAGAGGGAGGGAGAGGGCAAGCATAAGCTGGGGTAGCAGCAGGGAGAGAGTGAGAAGACTCCCTGGAGCCCAATGCAGGGCTTGATCCCAGAACCCTAGGATCACGACCAGAGCTGAGGCCGATGCTTAACCGACTGAGTCACCCAGGCACCCCTCTTTTTCCCATTTTTAAATTAGGTTCTTTGTCTTATTGAGTTATGAATTCATTATATAACTGCTGAAGCACTGTATGAATACCTAGATTGAAAACAACCTGATCATCAACAGAGCACTAGTTAATTATAGTCCATCTATATACTAAGAAGTCATGAAATAACAAAAACATTCTGATACTTGGAACTGGACCTATTCCATAACACTGTTAAATGAAATAAGGCACAGAACAGTAGGCGTGTACTATTTACAAACCCTTATGTACACAGACATACATACATACATATACAGGTACACACATGTATCCTTGTATATGCTTTAAATCTTTTTGGACTATATCAAAGAAACTCCCAAGAGTGACCATCTCTGAAGAGACAACCAGGCACCACAGGAGGGATATTTAGATAGTATATCTTCTGGCACATCTAGGAGCTTCCTGTATTCATATATTATTTTTTAAAATAGTTAATACAAAATAAGCAAAAACTAATTTAGAACCATCTGGTAAATGAAGTGGTTAATCAAATTGAGGAATGCTATCCCTAGACAAAATCTATCTCTGCATATACATTGTGGGTTAAACATTATCAAGATAAATCAATCATCAATCATCTGATCTTAACTACGTTCTCATTATAGAAAATCCCTCACATCAATCTTCAGGATGAAATCTGATCACTCTAAAATGTTTTAGTGACGGCTGTCTGGGTGGCTCAGTCGGTTAAGCAGCTAACTTAATTTCAGCTCAGGTCATGATCTCAGGGTCGTGCTGGTGCTGGGCATGGATTCTCCCTCTCCCTCTACTCCTCCTTCTCCCGCTCACTTGCACAGACTCTCTCCAAAAAAATGAAAATGTTTCAGTGATTTTATCATGAGTATTTTCTTTGACATCAAGTAACATCTTTTTGATAACAGTTTAGTTTAAAAAAATACTACAGTTGGCGATAATGTGGTTTTTGCCACAAAATGTAAGCACCACATCAGCCATGACTTTGTCTTGTTCAGTGCTGTTATTTCTTATAACTAGAACAATGTATGACCATAGTAGACATTCATTAAATAGTTATTGAATAAGGGAATCCTTGGCTATTATTGTCTTTAAATATAAAGGCAGAATTATTTTGTCTATCTTGCTTTAAAATTATAAATTGTTCTATTAGCATGACACAATCTTTCAAAATACTCTCATATTTATTTCACCGTGATGTTGTTTCTTGCTTAATTTAGCTCATGTAATTTTACATCCTCACAGTTAAACATCTACTTGAAAGAACTAAATCTTAACACTAACATTTAAAGACATCAGGTGTATCGAGATTCAATATCATGATAAGAAAACTTTTTACTTCAACTAAAAAGAGCATGTTTTAATCATGATAGCTGCTAACACAGGACTATCTAGATCAGTGGTCTCCAAAATGGACAGTGATTGTGACCATATACACTGAGGTAGAAGAAAATCTCATAAATCTGATTTATATACATTTTCAACTTACTCTTTAACTTATATATTTGAATATTTTATTAATAGTAACGGATAATATGATGAAGCAATTATGTACAAGACACCATTCTAAGCTAATGTATTAACTCACCTAGTCCATACAATAATCCAGTATGGTAGATAAAATTACTGCTCCATTTTACAAGTGGAGGCACTGAAGCACGAAAGTTAGAAGTATTTTCTTTTTTGTCTGTGTTTCAGTGGCTAGCCCAATTCACCTTGATAAAGGCAAGATTTAAACTCTAACATCAGAGTCCACCTTCTTAACCACGAAACTATACTGTACATAATATACTAGTTGAGGGCGACTGGGTGGTTCAGTGAGTTAAAATCTCTGCCTTCAGCTCAGTTCATGATCTCAGGGTCCTGGGATTGAGGCCCACATTGGGCTCTCTGCTCAGAGGGGAGCATGCTTCCTCCTCTCTCTGCCTGACTCTCTGCCTACTTGTAAGCTCTCTCTCTCTCTCTGTCAAGTAAATAAATAAATAAATAAATAAATAAATAAATAAATAAATAAATAAATACTCTTATTTTAAAAATATATAGTAGTTGAATAGTATATGCATATAATTCACAAATATTCATTAGAGAGTCAAGCTCAATATGTTTTATTTGTTTTAGGTTGTCTTTCATTTTTAACTTTTGGGGATACATAATCAAAAGGATATGGAGATCAGTGATATAGGAAACACTGAAAGTATTTAGGAACATCCTTGCTATAATGAATCCTCCAATTCTATTTTTTTAATTTATTTTTTAAATTTTTTTAAAAGATTTTATTTCTTTATTTGACAGAGAGAAACACAGCTAGAGAGGGAACATGAGCAAGGGGAGTAAGAGAAGGAGAAGCAGGCTACCCACTGAGCAGGAAGCCCGATGCAGAGTTTGATCCTGCAACTCTGGGACCATGACCTGAGCCAAAGGCAGACGCTTAACCAAGCCACCCAGGCGCCCAATTCCTCCAATTCTAGAAGAACTATAAAGGTAATCTTGTAAGTCATATTTAGACCTATAAACTAGGCAACTATCTGGAAAGTATGTGTAGTATTTCTTGTCCTCACTTTGGACATTACATATATACCTGGAAAGCAGTTTAAAAAAAATTTTTTTTTGAAAAACGGTCTGGAAGTTCCTGAGAAAGTTGAAAATAGAACTACTTTCTGATCCAGCAATTGTGCTACTAGATATTTACCCAAAGAATACAAAACACTAATTCAAAGGGATACAAACATCCCTATATATACAGCAGCATTATTTACAACAGCCAAGATAGAGAAACAGTCCAAGTATCCATGAGTTGATGAGTGGATAAAGATGTGGTATAGCTACACAACGAAATAGTATTCAGCCATAAAAAAAATGAAATCTTGCCATTTGCAAAGACATGGAACTACAGAATATAATACGAAGCGAAATATACATCAAAGACAAATACCATATGATTTCACTCATATGTGGAATTTAAGAAACAGAATAAGAAAGAACTGAGTATGTGTGTGTGTGTGTGTGTGTGTGTGTGTGTGTGTGTCAAAGCAAGAAGCAGACTTTTAATTATAGAGAATAATCTGATGGTTACCAGAGGTGAGGGCGTTAGGGAGATGGGTTAAATAGTTGATGGGGATTGAGGAGTGTTCTTGTGACGAGCACCAGGTGATATACAGAACTACTAACTTGTATACCTAATTATGTATACCTAATAATTATGTATACCTAATACTAATAATACTGCTTTTAACTAAGTGAAATTAAAATAAAAACTTAAAATAGAATGAAAAAGCAATTCAGTCATAATTCTCAAGAAAAAAACTGATCCCAAGATGCAATCACATTTGAGTACACTGATATTCATTAAAGAACACAGTATGCAAGAAACACGTGCTGGCAAGGATGTGGAAAAAAGGAACCCTCACACACAGTTGGTGAAAATGCAAAGTGATGCATCCACTATGTAAAACAGTATGGAGGTTCTTCAAAAAATTAAAAATAGAATACCATATGATTCAGTAATTCCACTAATGAGTATTTACATGAAGAATAAGAAAACACTAATTTGAAAAGATATATATATCCCCACATTTATAGCAGCATTATTTACAATAGCCAAATTCTGGAAGCAGCCCAAGTGTCCACTGATAGACGAATGGACCAAGAAGACCTGGTATGTGTGTGAAAAAAATATATATATACCCATATCCATACATGGATATATACACACAATGTAATACTGCCCAGCCATTAAAAAAAGGACAAATCTTGCCATTTGCAACAACATGGATGGAGCCAAAGGGTATAACAGTATGTGAAATAAGTCAAAGAAAGAAATATACCACATGATTTCACTCATATGTGGAATTTAAGAAATAAAACAAAGGGGGAAAAAAAGAGACAAACCAAAACACAAACTGAAGAAGACAAAATACATGATGGTTACCAGAGGGGAGGCGGGTGGGGGAAGGGGTGAAATCAGTGAGGGGGATTAAGTGTACACTTATTTTGATGAACACTGACTAATATATATAACTGCTGAATCACTATATTGCATACCTGAAATTAACATAATACTGTATGTTAATTACACTGGAATTAAAATTTAAAAATAAAATATGGACAAATAAAGTTAACAGTACAAGAGTTAGGTAAGATTGTAAAAAAAAAAATAGTACTCCTTTCAATACACATATCTGATAATTCTTTAACAAACAATGCAAGAAAAGCCAACTAAGTACCCCTAAATATTCTTTACATAATGATATTCCTCCCACACTGGGCTCCCTGCTCAGCGGGAAGCCTGCTTCTTCCTCTCTCACTCCCCCTGCTTATGTTCCCTCTCTGGCTGTGTTTCTCTCTGTCAAATAAATAAAATCTTTTAAAAAAAAAAAAAAAAAAAAAAAGGCTTCAAAAGTTAAAAAGAAGCACAGGCCTAAGTAACACAGCTTATCTTCAGGGCAGCCCAAAACTAATTTGATAAAGGGTTTATAATAGCAATTTCAAAGTCCTCAGTTCAAAATATTCTTCTCAGGGACACCTGGATGGCTGAGTCACTAAAGCATTTGAATCTGGATTTTGGCTCAAGTCCTAATCTCAGGGTTGTGCAACTGAGTCCCACGTCAGGCTCCATGCTCAGGAAGCAGTCTGTTTGAGATTCTCTCCCTCTCCCTCTGCCCCTGCTCCTCGTGCACATATTCTCTCTCTAAAATAAATAAATAAATCTTTTAAAAAAACTCTTTCCAACATTTACTTGTCTTTATGATTTACAAAAAAAATCCATTTTCACCTAATGTTAGGAATGAAAATAGAATCAGTGGCTGGTTTTGGTGGATTAAGTTACTGTGAAAATAAAATTATAATACATGTGAAAATAATATATATACCTAAGACATTAGTAATAACGATGATGAAGAACTCAAGGGGACAGAAAAAAGCCTAGCAAATAAATCACATTGGAGAAAATGCTAGGCCTATGCTGTTTAAGATAATGTTGCCAGAACTACATTTTAGAATATGTTACAAGTCTGCCTTATCAGACCTTTAAACACTGGCAACAGAATCCAAAGATGTCACCAGAGCTAATACATCAGCAATGTGAAGTCAGTAATGCTAGTTAGGTTTGAGAGTTGTAATTGAGAATGGATAAAAGTGGAAAAAGAGGTTAAATGGGAATAAATAAAATGTAAGCCAACTGATGTCAAGCTTTTTATAAAATTATAGTGACTCGAGAAATACCATATAGTATAGATAATATTTCCTGTAAGCATTAACTAGATATTTGCTAATATATTTATTACCTAATACTTAGCAACTGACCAAAGGCTAATCTTTAAAAGAAAAAAATGTTTGTTTGTTAATAAACTGCTGTATTTTCCCCCAAAAAAGTATTAATTAATTTGTCTACCTTTGGTCCTGAACTTGGGTGGATGGTATTTTTGGCAGTTATAGGATGAGGAAAGGTATTCTGGAATGCAAATGCAGAGGAGAGAGGATAACCAAACCCACAAGTTGGGTAAGTAAGTCTACCATCAACCTAAAAATAAAAACATAAAAAGGTTATTAATTCTAAATAGTATTTACTGACCCATGAGGCACTAGCATCTGTTATAATAATAATACTTAAAAGCACTATCTTAGAGGCCAATTTTATCATGACACTACAAAACTCTGCTTTATTATAATAGCATGAGTTTTCAGTTTTCTAAAGAGTGGTTGTACAAGCTTAGAAAAATAAGCCACTGCCCTTGTTTTTGAACTGTCTCTGAACAGTTTTGGTTCCCTACAGGTCTTCCATTCCTGGAAAGGGGGACTGGGGGTAGGGTGGAGTCACAGATCAATAAGCCAATCAGATATAAAATAAAAATAATTTTCTGCCAGAACGAGAACAAGGCATATGTTCTTAAATAGACTAATTCAGACCATAATTTGCTTTGCCACTAAGTTTCAATATAGTAGCAACACCACTAACCAATGTCATATAAAGACTTTAAAAGAGAAAAACTGAAACACAAACCTTAAGAAGCAATTGTATAAATCACTGGCTGCATGACAAAAAAACATCTATACAGATATTTACAGAAATCATGAAGGTTAAGTCTGTCAAAAGTTTTTTCAAGTTTGTAATTCAGAACTGGGCACTTCTTTCCACACCTTTTCCCAATTTAGCAAAATATATTCTTTTCTTTAAGCATCAAGTACAATCTGATTTGCTAGGATTTAAAATTCAATTATGTATTTGCATTTTAAATCCTCTGCCAATGCTCTCCAATCAAGCACCGCCAGAAACATACCTACAGGTGTACACTAGGGGTTTATTTCTCCTTGTAAACAATGGAGACTACACACAGTGGGAAACCTAGTAAGAGGGGTGTGGCAGTATGCAGGTGTTAAAAGGGACTTATTTATTGGACTTAGGTGGTTTAAAAGATTTTAATCTGTGCTGTGGATCAGATGTTATCTGGAAATGGGATGGGTAACTGTATGACTGAGTATCTGAAATAAATCTTATTAGGTAAGTTGGAAGGAATGCAGTAAAGCCAAAACCGTAATTGGTAACGAAGGAGCAGTCAATCACGTTAGCCAGGATAGGAGGATGCTTGCTCATTTTGTGGTTTAGCAATGTGCATGTTTTTTTAGTATATGTGCTGCCGAAGTGAGCACATGCATTTTTTAAAGACTGTGTTCAGACATGATTATGAGATGGTCTTGCTTTTGTCTTGATCTGTCAGTCACAGAGTGGCCTTGCCTGATGTTGATATTCTGTGAAATTATTTATGTTCCACAGGAGAGCCCCAGGACCTAGCTGTGAGCGCTAGGCCAGCTCTGCTAGCAACACCAGGGCCTTGCTGATAGTACCACGCCACCTCCCACGTGTAAGGGGCTGCTCTTCTCCTCCTCTCTAATTTCTTGCAAGGAGAAAGCAAAAGACCTGATACTAGGGGCTAGAAAGTTTAGATATCATAACTAATTCCTTCTAGAATCTAGAGCTGAAGGGTTGACAAAAGGCCATTTCTCTTTTTTTTTCTTTTTCAAATAGAGTTCAGTTTATTCTCCTTCCATCATAGTTCCAAACTTGAACCCAAACTCTGTTCTCCCTTCTTAGGGCCCCCAGAATACTCCCTTCTTCAGCACATTTGGCATTATTTTAGTTATTACTGAATGATTTCTATGTCAAATTAAATTTTAAAAAGTGTGCCCTTGAAATACAGCCTCTTTGTTAAAAGCAAGGTACACCTTTATGTCCCACTTCCAAGTGGGACTTAACCTTGACTTCAGTGCTAATACTTATAGGGCTCTAGCCATATTTGTATCAGCACCTAAACCCATGAACACTTCCTCACAGTCTGGGAGTATTTTAGTTTTAGGTAATTTACTAAGACCACTCACATCTTAATTTAAAACATACCACATTAGAGTTAGGAGAAATCCCACTTCTGATTGTGTTGCTGCTAGAATGTACAGGTGGAGTGGTGGAAGGTCCCAATCCATCTTGCTTTCTCACTAGCTGATTTTCATTTAGTTCTTTATTTAACCATGTGATTACTTAAATAAAAGAACAAAACAAAGTTAAGAATTTTAACTAATTTTTAAAAGAATTTTAAGCATTTAAAAATTATATTGAGATTTTTAAAATTTTAAGTCTTTAAAGCTACCTTATATCACAGGAAAATATAGGTCACCTAAATTTTTGTCATTAAAGACTCTTATTTTAGCAACCACCACATAGAACTGCTTATTCTATTACTATGAGAAGCATATATTTTTACTAGTGAAGAATCTCTTTGAAGGTTTTCATTTCTAGAATATCTTAGTTTATCTGAAGGTACACTCTTGTCTGATAACAAATATAAAAACCAAGAAAATCTTAGTCTTAATCTTACATTTTAATTTCAAATAATTATGTTATTACGATTAGATAAATACAGCAATTAAAGGAGTAGTGAAGAATTTCAGTGAAGAATTTAAATTATAGTCAATATTTTCAAGACTTAATTTCAGGTTACTGACACATGTAATATGGTTTTCTTTATAATGATAACAGTTTTACAGGGCAGCTGATGTACAAGTAAATTTAGCAAAGACATGAAGATAACATATTTAAAACAAATTTTTTGGATGTAGCAATATCTTGATTTACCTACTTTTATGAATTCAAGTAAAACTTTCAGATTAAGAACACAATTACAAACCTCATTGACATAAAAAGGTAAAACACTTACACTTTTCATTATTTTTTAGAAGTTGTTTGCTTTCTTCAAGCTTTTGAACGGTAGCTTCTAACTGTTCTTGTAATTTGCACACCTGAAATGTCAATCCTCATAATAAGTATAATAGAGGCTTAATAAAGTCTGAAGAAATGTATTTCTATTAATTACTATTAAATAGAATAAATGAATTATAGCTCACCTGTGTAATACTACATATATATGTATATACACATATACTGTACTATATATGAACATTCAAGGTATCTGAGTCATGATAACTAATTTTTCAAATTGAAATAGGTTAACCTCTGTTGAAGCTAGTCATGTTCTTTTGGCGGAGTGAAGAGCTAAAGCTCTTCTCCAATATAATAAAGTAGAAATTTTTTAAAAATGAGAAAATTTGTTATACTTTGCAAATAGTCACATACACAAAAATATAAAATATTCACTACCTCTTGTTCTTTAATTCGGAGAGACTGTCCAACATCTTGTAATTCCTTTTGTTCCTTTTGTAATTTGTCTTCCTTCTCAGCCAAGAGTTTCTCTTGCTGAATAGTTACTGTATTCTTCAGTTTCAATTTACCCACTAACGTTTTCAGATCCCCCTGTAGCTTCTTGATAATTTCATTTGCCTGTAAAAGAGCTTCATATATATCTCTCTCTACTTAACCCAATAAAATTTAGCATTCTATTATTTTTAAAAACAAACCTTAAGAAGTTCCGCTGATAATGATTTTATCGTAGCTTCAAGTTTTCCTAGTTGTACCTGATTTTTCTCACCATTCTCTTCTAAAGCCACCTGATACATATTTTTTAAAACATGAATAATTAATAGGATGTTTGTGTTTAAGAAAAGTATCACTTGCAAATGTGATCACCAATTTGTTTAAAAAATGTTTAAATAGACCTTTTGTTCCTGGATTGTGTCAAATGCTTCTTTTGTTCTTAAAACAAGTTGGTCCTTATCCTTGATTTCCTGTTCTAAAACAGCCACTTTTGTTTGTAGCTGATTAATATGCTTTTCTTTTTCATGGCATTCGGCATCTAGTGTAGAATTCTCTCTTCGCAAAGAGAGGACTTCTTGCTTAGCCCGCTGGAGCTCCTAAAGGAATGAAAAAAAATGATGCAGTATGGAAAAGAGAAGTTGGCTGCTCTGGTTATTTATAATTAATATGCTTAAATTTTTTTTTAAAAAGTATTAATTTTAAGTTCTAGTAACTCATTTTTAAAAAAATATAGAAATCATTCTAAAGGGGTATGTAACTTCTAGACTTGAAATATAATTGTAAAATACACTAATATCTAATTCAATGACAACAAGGGAAATAATCCTGATTTATGATTAGATTACTACAACTTTTAAAAACTAATAAAAAGGATTTTCTGGTATCTCAAAATTTACACTTTAAAAAATCACTTAGGGTAATAAATGCCCATTATAATAGATTTCAAAAACATAAAATAAGCAAAAAGCCCTATCATTCTAGCATGGAGGAGTGGTTCTCAAGCTAGTATGCATTTCCCTACTAAATCACCTAGGGAGCTTTAAAAACCTGTTGATGCTTGGTACCATCCCCAAGACAGTCTTATTTATAGTTAGCATGAGGTATGGCCTGGACACTAGGATGTTTAAGAGCTCTGCAATGGATTCTAAGGGCAGCCAAGGGTGACAACCATGATCCACAGTTAATATTTTGCTCTTTTATATACATCAATTTTTTTTAAAGTGCTCATACTGTGCAATTTTATAATCAACCTTTATATATTATAAATATCTTTCTATGTTACATATGTTAACACTCCTGGATTTCCTCTTGGTTCACTCTTTAAAACAAAACCAAGCAAATATAATTGTTAATTAAAAACAGATTTTTAAAAATCTAGGACAAATCACTTTCCAATCAGCTAATATCAACCAAATGCTGCCAGCACACACAAGTCCAGAATATAGTATTCCTAAATAACTTCCATTTTTAACAAAACTTTACAAACTAATTGTACAGTAATATGCCATAGTAGCTTTAGAAGCAGACCCTGCTATCACACAGACCTGAATACAAAGCTGGGTACTTTGGTGTAATCTTGAGAATTATTTAATCTCCCTAAATCTCAGTTTTCTCATTTGTAAAACAGAAATAACAAATACTTCATAAATCACTTAATCTTCATAAAAACCCTAATGCAAATTTCTTAGCATAATGCCTGGCACATAGTAAATAATAAGTGGCAGCAATTATATATTGGGTACTAACGCCTAAAGGTAAATTTAACATGATTAGGAAACGATATTCAGAAGTTTAAAAAAAAAAAAAGTTCCCAATGCAAGAACATGGATGGAGCTAGAGAGTATAATGCTAAGTGAAATAAGTCAGTCAGAGAAAAACAAATACCATATAATTTCACTTACACATGGAATTTTAAAAAACAAATGAGCAAAGGAAAAAGGAGAGAAAGAGATAACCAAGAAACAGATTCTTTTTGTTTTGAAGATTTTTTTTATTTATTAGAGAGAAAGAGCCAGAAAGAGCACAAGCAGACGGGGGGGGGGGGGGGGGGGAGGGAAAGAAGGAGAGCAGACTCCCCACTGAGCAGAGTCCAATGCTGGATTCGATCCCAGGACCCTGAAATCATGACCTGAGCCAAAAGCAGACACTTAACTGAGCCACCTGGGTGTCCCAAGAAACAGACTCTTAACTATTAAAAACAAACTGATGGGGCACCTGGGTGGCTAAGTGGGTTAAGCCTCTGCCTTCGGCTCAGGTCATGATCTCAGGGTCCTAAGATCGAGACCCGCATTGGTCTCTGCTCGGATGGGAGCCTGTTTCATCTGTTCTCTCTGCCTGCCTCTCTGCCTACTTGTGGTCTCTCTCTCTCTCTGTCAAATAAATAAATAGGATCTTTAAAAAAACAAACATAACAAACAAACAAATAAAACCAAACTGATAGTTACCAGAGGGGAGATGGCTGGAGGGATGGGTGAAAGAGGTGATAGGGATTAGGAGTATACTGGCTATGATGAGCACTGGGTGATGTACAGAAGTGCTGAATCACTGTATTGTACAACTGAAGCTAATATTTCACTATACTAGAACTAAATTTTTTTTTTAAGTTCCCAGGCCTCAAAATTTTCAAGTCTTATGCAAAGATTGGAAGAAATATTTTGGTTCAATTATACAGAACCTATACAATGGAGCTCACTGCTTATAAAGTGGCTAATGTCAGGTCTAAGATAAAAGAAGTCATGTAGCATTATAATGGCTACCCAGTGTACTAGGAAGGCTACAGTATTTTACAAACTACTATGAAATGTAAAGGAAGCAGGGAGGAGACACTAAAAACAACTACTGGGGCAGAATACTGAGGATCTGAACATAAGATCAGGCAAGTTTTAGAGTTTCCTAAGCCCAAGAGACAGGTGAAATGGAGTGGGAAGTCTCATAAGCTTGAGCAACACTGGTGATGCTTGTATTTAAATATGACAGACTTAACAAAATCTACATTTTCTGATTAATTCATGACAATAATGTATAATGCTAGGAAGGAATCTATCATCAGGGCCAAAGCATCAACAATGTGTCACTACAGCAAGATTTTCAAAATGTCTCTGTTGCCTTAAAGAACAAGGGAGTACTAAAGACAAGCCAATAAGAGGATTCCAATCCTTGCTCTTCCACTTACTGGCTAAGTGACCTTGGGCAAGTTACTTAACTCTTCTGTGTCTTAGTTCATCATCTGCAAAATGGGGATAATAGTGCCTTCTTTAAGTGCACTATAAGAAGAATGGGTTAATATACATAAAGCAATTAAACTGCCCGTCACCTAGCATGTGTACAGTATGCCTTAGCTATTATCATTACTAATATCGTTGTAATCAGACATAACTTCATATAATTGTCTGACAGGTTAAGTAGGCTGAAAGAACCAGTCTTACCAAGACTGAGTATGTTGAGCTATGGACACTGTGTGGATATCAAAAGTACACTGAAAAATTTAAAAGCTGTGTCAGTGAGCTGCTCCTCAAGACCTTAACTAAAAATACCCAAGTTTACCTCAGTTCTGTTCTGAATTATCCCTTTTCATCAGATTTTAGATTCTCAAATTTTTTTTGCAACGTCTGATTACCCTAATATCACCAAGACATCCTTGAAAAGAGTCACAAAAGCAGCACACAAGTAATACAGTCACCAAATTAAAATGTGTTTTTAAACTGGGGGTGGGGGGGAACAAACCCAAAGTTCAATACCTCTTCAACACCAGACAGTTTTGTTTTAAGTTCCCTGATGGTAGAGTCTCCTTTATATTTCCTTTCGGTTAGGTCTTTATTAGCTGTTTCTATCTCAGATAATTTGTTTTGTAGTTGCTGGATGTTTCGTTGATGGAGGATTTCTAAGTCTTTTTTCTGTTGTTCATGCCGCTGTTGGTACTGTACCTGGGCCTATTACATAATAAAAATACAGTACCAAAATTCAAAACAAGGAAAAAAACAAAATACAGGAAGATTTGAAGAAAAATGAATCTTAAAATCTTAGTTACTTGTCTATATGATTATAAAGTTTCCCTATTTTAAAGAGGATATATTTTTCAATTATGGATTTCATGAAGAAAGGTCAACAAAGGCAAATTTACCATTATGATCTTCTCCTTAATTTCTGCTTCTCTTAAACCCTCATATATTTAGAAGTACAGTCTTCAACTTAAGGGAAGAATCATATATGATTAGGTTAAAAACTGCAAAAATAGTATAGTATAAACCTATTTGTGTTAAGAAAAAATTAGCAGGTACATAAGGAATTTTCAGTATTCATTTTAAATACCATTACATTATTTCAATTTTTTACAATATATATTTTTTATTACAAAAAACCCTAAAATTATAAAATTGACAAGGTATTATTCATTAGTTCAGTCTTACATTTAGTAGCAACATTTTACCCATGATAAAATTTGAATAGGTTATAATTATGTACTCTCTGGTGCCCGTTTGAATCATACCGCAAGTCTGTTTATCATTTCTGTTGATGAACATTATCAAATCCTAAATATTTTTCAAAAATAAAGTATATTTTCCAAATTATGAAAGTTATACATACTCTAAAATGCACAAAGAAAATTACAGATAACCAATAATCTCATCCAGGGAGTCACTTTAAGTATTTAGAAATACTTGTGATATATTTATTTTGGGAATATATATTCCTAATATATTTATATTGACATCACCCATACACGTAATACGATATACATATTTTAAGTTTCAGACCAAGTCATTGATACAACTTAATCGTGCTTTTTATTCCTTAGCATTTGTACCTTTTCTTTTCTTTTTGTTTTAAGATTTTTTTTATTTATTTTAGAGATAGAGCAGGGGGAGGAACAGAGGTAGAGGGGACAAGCAGACTCTTGTCCTGACCCAGGGCTCAATCCCATGACCCTGAGATCACAACCTGAGTCAAAATCAAGAGTCAGATGCTCAACCAACTGAGCCACCCAGGCGCCCTGCATTTGTATCTTTTCAGTGCATTAAAAAACTCTGTAAACACTTTAATAGTTGTACAATATTCCATTCCATGGAGACACCATAATTCATTTAAACTCTGCATTACTATGGGTATGGACTTCCCAATTTTTCACAATAAGAAATAAAACTATGACTGCTTTTGTACATAGACATAGAGCCAAAATTCTAATTATTTCTTTATGATCAATTATAGATCAAAAAATGTTAACAGGATGGCTCAGTAGGTTTAGCATCATGTTGGGTATGGAATCTAGTTAAAAAGAAAAAAACAATAAAATAAACAAATACAAAGCTTGATATAAGTTCCAAAATTGCATTCCAAAAAAGTTGAACTTATTCAAAAATTCTTGCAACAAGGGACTGTCTCCCTCACAAAATACTTGGAATTTTATATATCTTATATATTGTGTATATGTGTGTTGTGTGTGTGTAATATATACACAGAACATATATATACACACAGGATTTTATATAACTACTTTAAAATTCTCTCATTCAACAAAAGAAAGTAAAACAGACAAAGTCCAAAAAAGACCGAAAATACAAGGTGGGAAGAAAACACTGAAGGAATAATCAAGAAGAATAAAGAGTAAACTGGGAAAGATGCTAATGTAACTGCTGAAGAAGGTAATCAAAACACTGAAGGCAATACAGGCCATAAAAATAAAGGACTGGTTTTATCCCAGTGATATTAGAATTTTGTGAAATTTTTGTTGTAAAAAAAAAAAAAAAGAAAGGAAGTATGAGGGCTACGACTACATTTACATTTTCTACTTCGTTCACTGCAGGTGATTCTGATACACACTAAAATTTTAAAATCAATGCCTATAGGGGACCTGGGTGGCTCAATCTGTTAAGTGTCTGACTCTTGATTTCAGCTCAGGTCATGATCTCAGGGTCACGAGACTGAACCCGGAATTAGGCTCTGCACTGGGCATGGAGCCTAAGATTCTTTCTCCCTCTCCTTTTACCCCTCTCACTGCCATCCCCTCTCCCACAGAAGCTCTCTCTTCAAATATAAATTAAAAAATAAAATCCATTATCATTTATTACATTAGATAAAAGTGGAAAAAATGACATGATTATTTGATTAAATCCCCTGAAATCACTTCATCTAACTTAGCATTCTTTTGGATTAACTCTCTGAACACAGAACAAAAGAAAACTTTCTTAAGATGCACAAAAAACAGGGTGTTGGGTGGCTCAGCCAGTTAAGCATCTGCCTTCACTTCAGGTCATGATCAAGTCTCGGGATTAAGTCCCACATCAGGCTCCCTGCTCAGCACAGAGTCCGCTTTTCCTTCTGCCTTAGCCACTCCCTCTGCTTGTGCTCACTCGCTCACTCTCTCTTCTCTCTTAAAAAATAAAAATCTTTAAAAATAAACAAAGAAAAATAAAAATGGGCTAAAGATGCAGAGGCAAGTGAATTCTTGAAAATATCCAGGCGGTCAATATGCATATGAAAAAGTGTGATTATCACACACCCTCAGAATGGCAGTGTAAACTGCTATTCCACTTTAAAACAAAGACTTATCAACAGCAGCCACTATGGAAAGAGAGGAAATATTCTCCAGCTGTTGATTATATAGATGTGGCTTATATACACAATGGAATATTACTCAGCCACCAAAAAGAATAAAACCTTGCCATTTGCAATGATGTGGGTGGAGCTAGAGTGCTAAGCAAAATAAGTCAGTTAGAGAAAGACAAATACCATATGATTCCATACATATGTGCAATTTACTAACAAAATAGATGAACACAGGGGAAGGGAAAAGAAAAGAGAGAAGGAAGCAAACCATAAGAGATCCTAATGATAGAGAACGAACTGAGGGTTGATGGAGGGAAGTGGGTGGGGGATGGGCTAAGTGGGTGATGAGTATTAAGGAGAGCTTTTGTTATGATGAGTGCTGAGTTTTAGTTGTACATGATGAATCACTAAATTCTACTCCTGAAACCAATATTGTACTATGTTAACTAACTTGAATGTAAATAAAAATTTGAAAAGAAAAAAAAATAAAATAAAACAAAGGCTATAACAAGAGACAAAGACACTATATAATTATTAAGGAGAGAATCCAACAAGAAGATATTAAAATTGTGCATATTTATGCACCCGACATATACTTTATTATGCATCCAACGTATCTGGAGAGCACCCAAATACATAAAGCAGCTAATAACAAACATAAAGGAGCTAACTGATAGTAATACAATACTACTAAAGGATTTTAACATCCCACTTATATCATCAAACAGAGATCAAAACAGTATTAACAAGGAAACAGTGGCTTTGAATGACATACTGATAAGACAGACTTAACAGCATACCATCAGAAAACAGAATATACATTCTTTAGACCATAAAACAAGTCTCAACAAATTAAAAAAATCCAAGTCATTCCATTCATCTTTTCTGACCACAATGCTATGAAATTAGAAATAAACCACCAAAAAGAAAAAAAAAATCTGGAAAGAGCACAGATACATAGAGGTTAAATAATATGTTCCTAAGCAATGCATGGGACAACCAAGAAATACAAAAGGATATCAAAAATATGTGCAAAAAAAAATGTAAATGAAAAAGCGGTTCAAAATCGTTGGAAGGCAGCAAAAGCTGTTCTAAGAGGGAAGTTTATAGCAATATAGGCTTACCTCAAGAAGCAAGAAAAATCTCAAATAAACAACCTAACCTTATACTTAAAGTAGCTAGACAAAGAAAAATAAACAAAACTCAAAACCAGTAGAAGAAGGATATAATAAAAATTACAGCAAAAATAAATGACCCAGAGAACTAAAAAAAAAAGAAAACCCAATAGGACAGATCAAGGAAATCAGGAGCTGGTTCTTTGAAAAGATCAACAAAACTGATAAAGCTTTAGCTAGACTCATTAAAAAAAAAAAAAAAAGAGGACTCAAAATCAGAAATGAAAGAGGAGAAATAACAACCAACATCACAGAAATACAAAGGGTAATAAAAAAAATTATGAAAAATTTTATGCCAACAAACTGGGCAGCCTCGAAAAACTGGATAAATTCTTAGAAGGGTATATAACTTCCCTGCCCCCAAAAAAAACTGAATAAGAAGTAGAAAATCTGAACAGACCAATTATCAGCAATGAAATTGAATCAGTAATGAAAAATCTCCCTACAAACAAAAGCCTAGGACCTGAAGATGGCTTCATAGGTAAAGGTAAAAGGCTTCATAGGTAAAACCTAGGACCTAACGATGGCTTCATAGTTAAATTCGACTAAATATGTAAAGAACAGTGAATATTTATTCTTTTCAAACTATTCCAAAAATAGAAGAGAAAGGAAAACTTCCAGATTCATTCTAGGAGGACTGCAGTACCCGGAAACCAAAACCAGATAAAGACACAACAAAAAAGAGGACTACAAGCCAATATCCCTAAGGAACTGAGATGTAAAAATCCCCAATAAAATAGCAGCAAACCAAATTCAAATACCTTAAAAAAAAAAATCATTCACCATGATCAAGAGGGAATTATTCCTGGGTTGCCAGGATGGTTTACTATTCACAAATCAATCCGTGTAATACATCCACAATAACAGAAAGAATAAAAATCACATGATCATTTCAATAGATGCAGAAAAAGCATTTGACAAAGTACAAGAGCAATTCATGATAAAAATCCTCAACAGGGTACATTAAAAGAGAGCATTCCTTAACATAAAAAGTCATATATTAAAAAAACCACAGCAAACATCACCCTGAATAGAGATGAAATTAAGAGCTTTCTCTCCATGATGAGGAACAACACGAGGATATCCATCCACTCTCATCACTTTTACTCAACATCGTAGAGGCAGTCTTAGCCACAGAAATCAGACAAGAAAAA